>CABHPP010106656.1:0-20059 GCA_902168425.1 Peromyscus attwateri
GTATTTAGGCAGCCAGACTGCCCAAAGCCCAGGTACATTCATGAACTTGTAGAGTAAATGCCACACAGAAGAAGGAACACGGTGCCTGTGTCTGGCTCTGACATTTGGAGAGCTTACCCTGAATGTACTTTACCTTAAAGATGTTGACAGTAGGAGATTAAAGTCCTTGTACTGCCTTCTTCCAAGGCAGTGGACAGAAGCCAGAGCCCCACACAGGGCAGGGGCACTCTGGGATTGGCAGTTTAGTAGACACACAGAGGGCTGCCTCTCGGCTCAGCAAGCCACAGCTGGGGGAGGCAGGGGCCATGTCCTAGTACTGCACAGATGTGTGTCTTCAAAAGACCCGGAGGGACTGTGTGGAAATGTGGGCCATGAAGCTCCAGCTGAGCTCTGAAGGCCAGGTGCAGAATTTTTATGGACAATTCATAGTAGAAAGTCTGTCCAGATCCTTTTGTAGCAGGTGATCTAGGGTGATCATGAACTGAGGGGTGCTGAGAGCCCTCTGGTGAGTCCTGGAGGGGGTAGGCCTGCTCCAAACTATGACACAATCTCCCACTTAAGACGTCACTTCAGCACTGTCTGCCTCATTCTTCATGCCCCTGTCTCGATTCTGACTAGAGTGAAGGTGAATGGAGCCTTCTTGTACCCTAACTTCCTTGGTCACAGTAGCTCCATAGCTACCTCCTGTCTTTGTCCCGAGAGACCGATTCTGCTTCCTTCCACCCAGTGTGGGTTAGCTCAGTACAATCATACTCCAAAATGTCACCTCGGTCTCCTACCAGCACATTGGCTAGCCCTCAGCTTTGGCCTCTGAGGTGGCTGTCTGGTGGGTGTCAGTTCGGCCAGCCCTTGAATGAACTCTGCCTCTGCCTGGGAGGCAGGCCAACGCAAACCTTCATGGAGACCTGCAGCCAGAGCCAGTGGACAGAGGATGGGCAGGTGACTCTGAGTTTACTCTGGCATCAGCAGGACAATCCAGCATCCAGAGGTGCCAAGTGGCCCTCTAACCAGGCCATTTCTGGGCTGCTGTCCCCTTGGCTGGCAGCTACAGCTCTGATGGCTTAGCTCTCTAAGCTGCTGTCTGCTTTCCAGGCTCCATTCCCCAGCCTCCCTGCTAAGTCTGAGCACCACTACGCTGTTAATAATCTTTGCCGCCTCCAGAAGCCGGAGGTATTTCTTCTATTTCCACCAAAAAGATGGTGGAAAGCCATTTCAGTGAGACTTAGGACAGCCTTCCAGAAGACAGGGGGCGGTGGCCATTCTCTCCCCGTTTCTGCTCTCCTTGCACACTACGCCTGAATACAAGCTCTGGGGGTTCATTATCTACCTCCGCATGGAGTATCACACCAAGCACATTCCAACCCTGCAAGCCAAGGCTGGGGCAAAGGCCTGCTCACTACATTCTCCTCACCATCACGAGTCAGGTTTTGGCGCTCTTCCCACTGCCCGTTAGCGTTTGTGCCTCAGAGGCACAGAGTTAGGCCTTGGATGGCTTCTTTCCTGTAGATGTTGGTGGATGGCTTCACTACTGGACCCAGGTCACTCATGGTCAGGAGACCTGAATCTAGTCCTGACTCAAGACCACACCCTTGGGGATGACTGTGGCCTGAAGGCTTGAGTCTCCCTAAATTCACACTGAAATCCTAACCATCAACCTGACGTAATGTATCAGGAGGAAGGGCCTTCGGGAGGCGATTGGTTCACAAGAGCACAGCCCTCATAAATGGGATTAATGCTCTTTTAAGGAAGGTTCCAGGGAGACCACTGACTCTCTCACTGTGTGAGGCCAGAGTACTGTCGTGACAAACAAAGGCTTTCGCCTTGATTTTGGATTTCCTACCATTCAGGACTGAGAAGTAGATGTCAGTTCAAAAGCTGATCAAGACCTATGGGACTCTGTCATACGACTCTGACCTAAGGCAGAGAGGTTTCCCCCTTTCTCTTAAAGGTGGGGGTGGGGGTCTTGCCGCAGGTCACCAGCGGCACTAATGTGCCCAAATTCTCAGCAATGACCAGCTGTGGTCCTTGCTACAGCTGGAGCCTTCCCACACGTGCAGTCCCACTGAACTCACTGGCCAATTGGGCTACCTCTACTGCATCTGGACCCTGTCCCTGGCTCTGTCCTGGTGAGATTATCCGCCAGGCCTCTGATGCCTCACTGGCAGAAGGCTGAGAGGCAAGACAGAATGACTCAGCAACTTTCTTCCTATTGGTCTCAGAGGGGCAGGAGCCTAAGCCACTGAGCTCAGAGTACCTGATGGGAGAGAGAGAGAGTGTAGAGCGGTGGCCTGGACCCAGAGATCTTGATCGAACGCATGCGCAACGGGCTGTTCTCTGGAATTTATTTCTTGGCTGGGCAGCTCAATTTTCCTCTAAATTAATCACCCACTATCAAATCAGATCTTTCAGGGTTAGATTTCTTATAGCACTATTTCAACAATATTGATAAATGGATTATAGGCAAATGGTCAAATCACTATTGCCTAGGGGCTTTCCTGAAGAAAAATGGCTCCTTTGCCGCCAACTTCAGAGCAGAGTCCTAAATCTGTAGTGTTAATTTGACAGCAAGAGCAAAAAGCTCATGCATCATTTTCCCCGGATGTAGGTAAGGAACAGCGGAACGGCTAGTCCTGCTAGTCCTGCCTGGTACATACTCAAGCCATCTGTATGACCTGAATGCATGGATTTTCCCTCACGCAGATCCTAAAGTCTTCACCACGGAAGAAGGCACGTACAGCCAAGTGCCCGCAAACTTTGGGCCTCACCCCGTTCTTCCGTACAGGCCAATATCATCATCGCCCAAGGAACGGAGATGAAAAATTCCACACCGGCCATGCTGGGGGATCTCATCTCCATACCCCCAATCCTGAACAGCCTCTCTGTCAGGCAGATGAAATTATAAATTTATAATACAACATTACTTCAATTTTCCTCTTCATTTGTGGCTGTGCAGTCCAGCTCTGCTCCAGTGGCTCAGGGCCCAGGCTGTACAGGGGAAACTGGCTGGCTGCATATCAATAGCACATTACGGGAGACCCACGCGGATGCTCCATCAAGCCACATTACAGCAGGATGACCCAGCCACCACTTCCATTAGCAGCTGGGCCCCTCCCACGCTGGCCACTGCACAATTTATTTGCTCCAGTACTCTGGATGCCTGATCAATCCCACAGTAATTATCTCTTGTCACTAAAGGAGAAAAAAAAAAAAAATCAAGCCTTCTGCCTGGATGACCACTTTCCTCACACCCAGGCTTTCTTTCCATTGTGGCTGCACAAGTCAGAAAGGGACAACAGAACCCGGGTGTGCTGGAAGGTTCTTTCTGTGGCCCCCTCCTTAGGATGCTCACAGGCCTCTCAAAACCGTGGCTTTAGATCTTTGCTCCTAACTTAGAGATGTTTGCATCCTGGATGGGTCGTGGCTCTTCCAGGCGCTTACTCAACCACCGAGTATCCCGAGAAGAGGCTTTTCCCAGGCCCTTGACTTTAGAGAGACAAGAGAGAAGGGCCATTTACCCGGAGAGCACAGCGAGTGTTTGCTCCACGCGCAGCACTGCCGGGGCTACCATGGTAGCTCGACAAGGTCGACCAAGTACCAAGAGCTCCTCCGAGGCAAGCCTGTGAAAGCCGCTCTATGAAGTCACACAGCCCAAGAATTCTCCCTAGTTGTCGGGCTCCTTCACACCCACACTGATTTAACCTTAACGCAAACTATCTGAAAGGAAAGCGTCCGTCCCTCGGGGGCGTGGGCCACATCACAAAATTCTCCAGGGCTGACGTTCACATGAAACTGGCGGTCACCACCCTGGCAAGCCAAAGACAGTCTCACGGACTCAGAAGGCTCTACGGATCCATTGCTCCGGAGCGGCAAGGAGCGGCCGGATTCTGAGCTGCTTCTGTCTACCGAGAAACAGGTGCACACATCAGGACAGACAAGCCAGCATTTTGGGGGGTCTATAGACAAGTCCAGGGAGGTAAGCTGTGGGTTCTGGCCATCTCCTGATCTGGAGCGAATGTCAGCAGATCACGGCTCCCCAGGCCCTTTCAACAATTATTGATTTTACTTATTATTTATTTATTGCCTTCAATTTAGAAGGCATTAATGTCGGGGAGCACTGTATCAGGGTTTTGCAAGGATCTCTTGAGACAAGTGAGGATAAGAACGAGTTTGGCTACTCGCTAGCTGGCCCGAAGCATCTCTCTTCTCCCCCGACTGCTAAGGGAAGTTTTCCCATAAGGCTTCAACACTGTGCTTTCTCTCTCTACCACGTGTTTAATAAACAGCATGTGCCCAACCAGGCCAAGAGCATTAAAGGGAGTGGGGATTATGAGGCTGAAGGCAGAGAAGGCCAAGAGAATCAACTACATCAACAGTCATGTGTTTGATTTTACTAAGTCCACTCTCATTAAGAAAAACCAGGGCGATTCTGCAGCATCAGGCTGGATGACTATGGGTGTTCCCACAGGACGTGGACAATGGGGCAGGACCCGGGGGCTGCAAAAGCACCTTTCCGATGGCATGGTTTCTGGTTCTGTCTGGCTCAGAAGTAAGAGGTGGGGCCTTGGAGCAATTCCCCTCCTCTTCAGCCCCTACACTCTTTTAAGGAATTCTTACCATCTTTTATTCTATTCTGTTAAAGGCTCTGAAAGCGAAAGTCAAAACATGCTGCATTTTCCTCAAGGATGTTGGAAGCTATATCAAGAGAAGTCAAGAAAGAATGCCATACTCCCATACACTCGTCAGTTTCCCTTTCATGAGACCTCCCAAAGGGTGGAGAAAATCCTGAAAAGTATTTTAAAAATTAGTTCCATGGTGCCCCAGTCATGAGACCAGCAGGCTGACTGTCTCAGCTCCTGACTGGAGCACTGGCTCCCTGAGACTGGAGGCAAGGTTCTCACGCTGGCACACAGCAGGCACTCGGTAAACACATGTTGGATGAGTGAATTTTTAACATTTCCATGGCTTATACTTTGCTTTTTAAATATTCTTCTTAGAAACTCCCTTCATTAAGGAGCATTTATTTTGTAGGGTCTCACGATGTAGCTCAGACTGGTCAGGATCTGTGGTCTAGCCTTAGCCTCCTTAGTGCTAGGATTACAGCTGTGGGCCACTGAGACTGGTTATTCACAGTGACTTGTTTGTTTGTTGGTTTTTCATCAAGCAGGGTTTTCACATAGCCCAGGCTGCCTCAGACTTGCCATGTAGCTAAGGATGACCTTGAACTGCTGGTCTTCCTGCTTCTACGTCCTATGTGCTAGGATTACAGGTGTGTGCCACCATGCCTGGCTCTTCAGTGGATTAGATTTTTTTTTCTTTTTTTTTCTTTTTTCCTGTAGGAGCCAAGTTCATCAGCCAGACTGTTAGGGGAGGTGACAGCATGGGTCCCAGGACTGATATGCAAACAATGCACTATGGAAGTAGTGACCCTACCCAAAGAGGAGACCACCCCAGGCCACACTGCCACGTTAGAGGAAAGGCAGGCAAACAATGAAGCAGTTAGGGAGTCTGAATTCTTCCTCCCGATTCTTCCTAAAGGGCCAGAGGCCCATGGACCACGCTGCATCATCCTGGACAGAAAGGCCATCGAGGGCGCCTATATATCGAGCTAAGTAGTCTGCCATAGAGCAATATAATATAATTCTCAGTGGTTCTAACAATCACTTAGAAGTAATAACTATGAGGTTGAGGGGATGGCTTGGTTGGTCACGTGCTTGCTGCACAAGCCTAAGGACCTGAGTTTGATTCCTCAGCAGCCATATAAAAATGGGAGGTGTCGTAGTTAAGTCCAGTGCTCAAAAGCAAAGAGAAGGATTCTTGGGGCTCGCTGGCCAGCCAGTTTAACTGAATTGATGAGCTCCAATTTCAGTGAGAAACCAGCGGCTTCCACATGTATGCAGTGACTTCAATGCACGGATACCCTCTTACATGTATCTAGATCTATGGAGATTCTTGAATTTTCTCTATCAAGTGTGTGTCCTTACAGCTGATGATGGAGTTACACCCTGATAAACTTACCACAGACTGACAAAGTGTGGTATGCCAAACAATATATTTACCATACCTAATCTTCCAACTTGTATGGCTAAGTGACAGCCCACTGCAGACTTGCCTTCAATTCCCTTTCTGATAGAGAACATGGCTGTTCTCTGACAAGCCACCATTCAGTAGCTGCCCCTGTCCAGCAACCCCAGGGAGTGTGGCGCTGTAAATGGCCAGCCTGGAAAAGATCCAAACTCAATAGTCAAAGCGGTGTCTACTGAATACACAACAGCTGCCTCACTGTTAAGCAGAAAATAAGTGGGGTCAAGCCAACAGAAGCCGGGGACAATCTTGTCTACCATAAGATAGTTCCTGAGCTCAACCACACAAGCCAACTTCTGATCCCCCTGCCTCCACCTCCCGAGTGTTAAGTCCTGAGTTCACAGGTGTGCACCACCACGCCCAGTTTTGTGCAGCGACTTCAGGCATGCTAGGTGAGCACTCCATCAACGGAGCTGCACTCCAGTCCGACCATATTGTTTTAATTACTGTAGCTTTATGCAGTGCTTTGAGATACAGTCAAACTGGTGTTTTCTGATTGCTCTTAAAAAACATTTTATTTTCTTCCATGCTTCTATTTCTAGGTAAGTTTTAGAATCACACAGGCAGTTTGTAAAGAATTATAATAGGATTGCTCTTGTAAACTCTGTTAAGCCTAAAAAATTAATCTGACGAGAATTAATAGATTGGCCATTTCAAAAATATTCTCAATGGCACCATTCTCCGTCTTTAAAGTTCTTCAATATAGCTTTACCTGCCCAAGTTATTTTCTCAGACAAGTAGATACAATTCTTTGTAAGAGCATGAAAAGTTTCATACATTTAAAACTAAGCCAGGAATGATTTCAACAGGAGCAAATCTGAAAACATACAAAGAGCTTATCAAACAATATAGAAGAGGGACTCTCAGCCAAGCCAAATGAAAACCCATTAAAACTAGACAGCTCATGTGCCTGAATGGAATTTTACCATTAACGACCATTTATCCCATTTAATTAGTATTTTCCCGACACACAATAACTTGCACTAAAATACCGTTCTCTCGCCTTGAAATTTCTAATTATTGTTGCGACCCACACCATTACGCATCTCCTACGCTTTCTCCATCTTTCATGCCATTTAAGCGGTGAGATTTTCAATTATCTACGCAGGGCGGACAGAGATACCTCTAAGGAAAGGGGCATAATATGCAACTCAATTTCTCTAAAAGCCAGGAGAGATCATTTTTAGTCAGAACAAACACACTTTGTCTTTCATCATTTTTTTTTTTGCAAATAAAGAGTAAAACAGGCTATTTAAAACATCCATTTAAATGCAAATTTTGATATCCCAAGAGAAAAATGTTAATCATTTAAATAGACAGGATTAGTGCCCACCCTTGCCACCCTTCAGTGCCTCTTCTGAGTTTCAGAAAAATGTAGCCTGAGTCCACACAAGTTAAGCCAGCAAGGAGTTCTTAGGTCTTAGGAACTCTCATTGGGCCAAGAAGGCTGAGACTGAGAGGGGAGGGTGGCTCTGTTTTGTCTCTGAGGAAGGGGGTGGACAAACAGTCTGAAGCACACCATGAGCTAGGGATGAGGCAAGATGCCCAAATGACTGCCATGGCCATCTCAAAGAGGAACCCATCACCCTCACTAGAAGATGAGGGAAGGGCAGCGCACGCAGGCACACTGAAGCTCACATCAGTTAAGGGACGCTTAAGTGACTCAGGAGCATGTACAGGCTGCCACAACCCTCACCCCCGGCCCACTGTGCTCCCCCAACCCCACACCAGTGCAGACTCACCCAGCATCCCCATGCCGAGCATGAACGCATCCATGGTGTAGGGCAGCCCCCGGGCCCGGCCTCTCGTCCCAGGTGGGAACATGACTTCTTTCGGCTGGGCTTTCTTACATTCTACCTGTTAAACAGAAAAGAGGGCAAATGAGATGCAAATGAATTCCACGTAAATGTCAGACGCAGAACCGATCGGGTTACGAGCTGTTATTTTTAGCCTCGCTCCTTACTCACTGTAAAAATAGCTGTGCTGAGTAAATGGCCTGCAAAATAAATATTTAAGAAACCACACCACTTGTGCAAATCCTGCTTTGGAAAAACCTACAAGGGTGAAATTAGGTTCTGGAAGGGCAGCGAGGACGTAGGCTAAAGATACACACAGGGGGCTGCAACCGGGTGCAGAAATCATGATGGCTAGGACGGCGGCGACAGCTGATGGATGGGCCTGTGGATAACAGCAGCGGCGGCGGCAATTATAACCATCTTTCATGGTTGTTTGGCCTTTTAGACAGTTTCCTTGACGGTCCTGAAGGCTAGGGACTCCTCACATCAGGCCATCAGAGACCTTCTTTTGTGAAACAGAGAGGGTACTCGGTCCTGGCTCCATCTCCCAGATGAGAATACTTAACATCAGAGGCTCAGGAGTAACAGACCACATTCCACCCCAGCAGGCAAAGGCCCTGAAGCCAGGTGTTACATTTACCACGTCAGTGATGTCGCCCTCCCCAAGGAACCCCACACCACCCCACTCCCCAAGGGAGTCCTGAGGTCTAATGTAGACTCTATTCCTATGGATTACTGGTTTTGCGTTTAGCATGTGTGTCTTTTGGTGGTTCTAATCTTTCCATTTACCTTCTGCCTCCAAAATCTCACGATCCTATTCTACATAGGCATACAGAGGTCACTTACTGAACAGTATTTCTTATACAATGTAAAAACCTTAGGACTAGGCTCAGTGGGTAAAGTCACTTTCCGTCAGCCCTGATGTCCTGAGTTCATTCTCTGGGACTCACATGGTGGGAGGAGAGAACTGACTCTCCGAGTTGTCCTCCAACCTCCACGTATGCCATGGCGCACGCACTCCAACATAAACAAAGACATGCAATAAAAAACTGAAACTCTAGTAAATAATTCCGTGGCCTGTGGATGCTCCGGCGTGGTTTGACGGGAGTGCCCGAGCTTGCTCAGCATTACTTGCTTTTAGTTTACAGGCGAATTTAACAAGCACCGTTGGCTGTAGATCAAGCTCATTGCTGATAAAGATGGGCTGTTGAAAGGGCAAGGCAGGGCACTTAGAGCAGCCAACAGTAACAGCATGGGAGCCTGATGGTGACAGAGGAAGAAGAATCGGGTATCTTATTTGAAAACAGTCTGGGGACATATGGTATAGGAGCAAAAGCTTCACTTGGTTCGGCAGCTGCCAGGGGTATCGCTGTATCACAGGAGATTACAGTTGCTTATGGCGTGTCTGAGGCAGCCAGAGTGCGCT
Source organism: Peromyscus attwateri (assembly GCA_902168425.1). NCBI lineage: Eukaryota > Metazoa > Chordata > Mammalia > Rodentia > Cricetidae > Peromyscus > Peromyscus attwateri. The sequence continues at coordinate 9,304 of CABHPP010106656.1, forward strand.
AGCTAAATTGTGTGCAGTATACACTGCTTAAAAGGGGGGGGCCTACACGGAGGATCAATCTGGGATATATGCTCATCCCAGATACTCCAATTAAAAATACTTAGTATTTTTAGTAGTAATTATAAGGCCAGGAGTAGGAGTGTATGCCTCTAATCTAAGCACTTGGGATGCTGAAGCAGGAGGATTACAAGTTTGAGGAACGCCTGGATTACGTAGCAAGGTCTTGTCTCAAAAAAAAAAAAAAAAAGAAAAAGAAAGAAAAGAAATTATTTGGTAATCAAGGGGAAAACTTGACCTAAAATAGTTATTCTGAAACCATGTAACAGGTATTATTCTTGCTCTTTAAAGAGTGGTAACTACAAATGTCTATAAAAATAGACAAAAATCACTCAGTGTGCATGACGGATATGCTTACGATAAGGAGGTTTATTTGTTTTTGTTTCGTAGATTAGAAGAAATGAACAAGGCAATAGGAAAAAGACACAAACAGGCAGTTCACAAGTTAATAAAGAAACACAGAGCTTCACGGGGGTTGGGGGGGTGGCGCATGCCTTTAATCCCAGTACTTGGGAGGCAGAGGTGGGTGGATCTCTGTGAGTTCGAGGCCAGCCTGGGCTACTGAGTGAGATCCAGGACAGTCACCAAAGCTACACAGAGAAACCCTGTCTCGGAAAAAACAAACAAACAAAAAAGAAAGAAAAACATATCTTCAAAATAAACCATTTTTGGGAACTGGGATGATGGTTCAGTGGATGAAGACATGGGCCACACAAGCATGAAGACCTGGGTTCAGAGGTCCAGAGCCCATGGAAGAGATGCACGTGCGGCCTGAGCATCTATTGTCCTAGCAGTCCAGTGAGGACATGGGAGAATCCTGCAAACTTGTGGGCCAGAAAAGCTGGTGTAGGCAGGGGAAAGACAGCAGATTCTGTGTCTCACCCGAGGCAGGAGGACAAGGACTGCCAGCCACAGCTGCCCTCTGATTACCACGCACGTGCTATGGTGTGCGCATGCACGCACGCACAGGATGTATTCTTGTCTGTTCAATGGGCCCTGAGGACAGCACTGTTTGAAATGAGGGTCCTGAGGGTATGGGAACGGAGGAAAGTGCATTCCTTCTTCCCACTGTCATCAAATACCTGACCAGAAGCAATTTCAGTGAACAAGGGCTTGTTTTGGCTCACGGTTTGGTGGAGGAAGGCATGGCTGTAGTTGTGAGGAAACTCTGTAGTCAGGAAGCAAAGGGCAGGGAAAAAGAGGGGCTGAGATACATAAACATCAAGGCCTGGACGCTGGAGAGGCTCAGTGGTTAAGAGTGTATATTGACTGTAAACTGGGTGTGGTGGTGCACGCCTTTTACCCTAGTATTCGGGAGACAGAGACAGGCATATTCTGTGGGTTTGAGGCCAGCCTGATCTACATAGTGAGTTCCAGGACATCCAGAGCTACATAGTGAGTTTCTGTCTCAAAGGGAAAAAAAAAAAAAAGGTGTACACTGTTCTTCCGGAGGGCTGATTATTGGGGGGGGGGGGATGTGGGGGGGTTCGAGACAGGTTTTCTCTGTGCAGCTTTGGCACCTGTCCTGGAACTCACTCTGTAGCCCAGGCTGGCCTTGAACTCAGAGAGATCCGTCTGCCTCTGCCTCCCGAGTGCTGGGATTAAAGGCGTGTACTACTACCACCCGTCTGGACGGCTGATTTTTGAGTCCAGGCAGCTCACAGCTTCCTGTAACTTCAGCTCTAGGGTATCTTACCTGGCACCTCTGTGTGTGTGTGTGTGTGTGTGTGTGTGTGTGTGTGTGTGTGTGTGTAAGTGCACCCCCCCAGACAGACAGAGACAGGCACAGACAGACAGACAGACACACATACTAAAAATACATTGTAACACAATAGCAAAGCAAAACAAGGCTTGCCCCCGCCACAGACTTCCTCCAGAGAGGCTCTATCCCCTAAAGATTTCCCAGCAGTACCGCCAGCTAGGGACCAAGGGTTCAAATACATGAGCTGTAGGGCATAATTAACAGTCAATCCACAACAGGCAGAAATCAGCCCTTGGATGTTCATGAAGGGCAACTGGTTAATATATAAAAACCTACCAGGAGCCCATCTTTTGATCTAATAATCCTACATGTAGGAATGTGTACTGTGAGGGTCTATGACCAAAGCTGCTTGCCAGGCGCAACAACAACAATAATAATAATGAGCCAACAGCAGGGACTAGGTAAGATAAGACCAGTCAGTCTGTAAGGGCTCTTGCCGCTACGCTTGCCCACCTGAGTCTGACCCACATGGTCAAAGAGAACTGCTTCAAGTTGTCCTCTGAGACTTCCCTGTGTGTGGCAGGGCACACACACAGACACACAGGCACACATACACACCCACAACCCCCCCCCCACACACACAGAGTAATGGGATGGGGGCTTCTAGACGGCTGAACAGTTAAGATCACTTGCTCTTGTAGAGGACTTAGGTTCCAGTCCCAGCACCCACGTGGTGGCTCACAACTGTCAGTTCCAGGGGATCCAACTCCCTTTTCTGACCTCTGCAGATACAGGGCATACATGTGGTACATAGACATATATGTAGGCAAAACCACTGATATACATAAAATAAAATACATTTTCAAGGCGGGGAGTGGTGACACATGCTTTTAATCCCAGCACCCTGGAGGCAGAGGCAGGTGGATCTCTGTGAGTTTGAGGCCAGCCTGGTCTACAGTGTGAGTTCCAGGACAGCCAGGGCTGTTATACACAGAAACTCGGTCTCAGAAAAGTCACACACATACACACACACACCCCTTTAAAAAAGTTAAAAAACAAACACAAACAAACAAACAAACAAACACACAGAACAGAACAGGAGACTGATGAACTGGAGTTTGGTAGAGTACCACCGAAACACTGGCCATGAGGTACTGGTACTCAGGATCTCCTAGGTCCCAGGCAGACCAGGACATTAGTTACCCTAACTGCAGGAAGACAGACATAAATGACAGTGACCTTGTGAAGGAAAAAAAAAAACCAAGTGTGTATATTGCACTAAAAATATTTAAAAGATCTACCAAAGTTGTCTTAGAGCAGCTAAAAATTTATGGTGTATTTTGCTACTGTGTATTTTCTAAGTTTCCTGCCGCACAGTGGCTGCATGTTTACATAAAACAATGCAACAGCCTGTCATCACTAGGGTTATTGGGGGATTCCTCTTGCACGGAGGTGGAGAAAGGTGATTAAAAAGAAATAAATTCAACCACATCGGGTCTTTTAGATTTCCCCTCATAGCTCAGGCATGGTGATTAGCCCTAGGTCCTGCCTTTGCACCCCCATCCTGGGGGCTGGAGGCTGAGAGAAGTCTCCTTTGCAGGAAGCTGCCCCAGCACAGGAAGATGGGCGTGCCCTGAGCAGGCAGGCAGATAATTACCTAACGCTGACACCAGGATGGGAATAATGCGGCTAACCAGCTCAGTTCCTAACAGCCCTATCGGTGGCAATCTATTGCTTTGTCTTATGAAAACCTGCTGCCTGTTCCTAGGCAACCCGATCAACGGAAATTTCAGGTTTATACAATTTTCATTTAGGGAACATAAAGGTTAACTAACTGTAATGGGAGTATTTTAAACAAACCCACCTACTCTTCCCAGCACTGAGCAGGGCTGGCAGCTCGGTGGAATTCTGCTGTCTTTGCTGGTGGCATTTTGGCAGTACCCACCGCAGGAGCTCTGTCAACCACCCGCCCTGTCACAGCGAGTGCACTCAAGGCCAGAGGCCATGGCAGGCGAACTCTCTGGGGCCTCAGCCTGTCCTGGGCCTTTGAGTGACAGGAGAAGCATTGGACACAGCAGGGAGCCTGCTCTGGCCAGCAGTGAGAGCTTTAGGAAAGACTGCTCAGGTCCAGAGGGCTGCTTGCAGTCTGTCCCCACTCCCTGCCCCTGGAGATTCAGGCTGATTAATTCTGCGGAAGAACTCAGAGCCAGGATGTGGGGAATCCACCAATAAACAAGGTGAGCCCCTGCTCAGAGGACTTCCATTCCCTCGTTCACCAAGGGTGTAGGCAAGTGCTCTCTGAACATCGAACTGCCTTGAGTCTTTTAGACTTGCCCCTTCTCCATCTCTAGATACAGACCATGCATGGGCTATCTTCTCCTGTACCTGTGGCAAGCCAGGGAGCTTGACCCAAGACATAGAGAGAAGATCAGAACCAAACAGGAAAACCCAAAATATGTGTTTGGTTCTGGTCTTAGACTCAGGGCATCTGGACATCGACCATGTTCCAGACATCAACAAACATGCACCAAATGTCCCCAAACTGTGGCTTTGCACAGCCTCTGATTGTCTTCCTCAGAGCTCTGAGTTGATAGGGCTTGGGTTATCTCATGGAGCTGTGGTCAGATGGTGGCTAGGGCTGGAGTGAGAGAAAACCCTGACTAAGTTGAGGGTCCAAGTCCGACGATGGATACCACCTACAGCTTCTCCAGGACATCTGGCCTTGTTACAGGATGACCATTCCAAGAGATGCTGCATACGCTTCTAACCGAGCCTTGGGATTCACACTATGTAACATCCACCACATTCTACCGTGTGCCCCTATACCAGCTCAGAGCCAGTGAGGGAGGACGGGACAAAGTTGTAAACAGCTGGAACATGGAGATCTAAGGGCTGTCTTTAGAGGTAGGTATTGCCCGAGGTCACTGACATGTGGGGACTGGATAGGAGGGTGGGAGGCATTCTGCCATCCTGCTGCCTGCTGGCTGGGTTCTCAGGGTAGTGGGCACTGAGGTCTGCTGACATCATAGGGCAGTGGGCAAAGCATACAAGCTCCCTTTCCACGGTAGCACTACGGGCCTCTATGGGTTTTTGTGGACATTAGAAACAAATTGGTGGTAGTTTTCCAGGGGTTTATTGCTTGTTTTTCTTCTTTTTTGGGGTGGTGGTGCTGGGTATCAAACCCAGGGCCTTGTGCATGCTAGGCAGATGCTCTTCCTCTGAGCTATACCCCAGCCCTATTATTGTTTCTAACTTGTTATTCAGATTGTGGTGGTTTGAAAGAAAATGGCTCCCAAAGGGAGGTGTGGCCTTCTTGGAGGAAGTGTGTCACTGTGGGGGCGGACTTTGAGGTTTCTTTTGCTCAAGCTTCTCTCAGTGCGACAGTCAGTCAACTTCCTGTTACTTCTGAGTCAAGATGTAAGGACTTTCCACTCCAAGACCACGTCTGCCTGCACGCCGCCATGCTCCCTGCCATGATGATAATGGACCGAACCTCTGAAACTCCAAGTGCGCACCCCAATTAAATGTTTTCTTTGTAAGAGTTGTCGTGGTCATGGTGTCTCTTCACAGCAGTGAAAACCCGAAGACCCAGATGTAATTTCAAACTTAAAGAAAAGTTGCAAAGATAGCCCAAAGAACAGCTGGTATCTTTTTGCCAGCACTGCTCACTGTTAGCATTCTGACACACACACACCTCAGCACCTGCACACACTCCATGTCTGTATCTGGAGGGGGGGTGGGTGGGTTTGTGTTTCCCATTCGAGAGCATGCTGCAGACAACGGGCTGGACTCAGTGCTTGGGCACTTATGCACACATGGCTCTGGTGATCCCCAGCATTCCAAGAAAAGAAAATCCTAAAACCTTCTTGTCTGAGTCTAAGTTGCAAACTTTGTGATTTGCGAGTTCTAAACATGGGGACAATTTCTTACGTAACCAGAGCAGTTACCAATTTCAACAGGGACACGGAACTTTTATCAAGCTTTCATAATTCTTTTGCTAATGGACTCAATGATGCCCCTTTAAGACAATACATCTACTATTAAAAGGGTTGTGCTATGCTGTCTACATAGCCAGGTTGTCCTTGAACTCATGATTTTCCTATCTTAGCATCTCGAGGAGCCAAGATTACAAGCACATGCCATTGTTTCCTGCATGTACTAGGCATAACAGGCCTAGCCTTCTGACACCTCTAGCCTGTGTCTGGATTTGAGGTCTGCCTAAAGGCACAGTGCATGTCAAGGAGTATTGTTTTAGGGAAGGCACCGGGGGAAGGCTTCCCTATGGCTGCTCCTGCAACAATCTGAAGTCTCTGCAACCACTAGGCATCTGTGTGGGGTGGGGTGGGGTGGGGGGAGCCAGGGAGTCTGAGAAGGAAGCTGATCTCTGAAGGAGTGAAAAGACTTGTTTTCCCTGTTTCCTCACAAACAATCCAGCCAGCATGCAGTCCCAGAGCCAAAGGGAAAGCCAAGAGCTGTACCTGTGGCCTTGATGCATACCTTGAACAAGGGGTGGTGGGGGGCACTGTCTGGCCTGAAGAGGCCAGTGTGTACAAACAGATCATGTTAGAAAACTGTTGCTTCTCAAGGAAGCCAGAGGCCTGTTTCAAAGGATAAAATTCCCAGTGTGCAGACACTGACCTTGACTGTCTGGCTGGTGGAAAGGGGAGGCGGGAGGGAGATAGAGAACTCAGGGGAGGCTGTCCCACAGCTTTTATGCTGGTACCTATCTTTGTTTAGAGATTCCTGACAGCTCCAAGAGATCTGGCTAGGCCTTGGCCCAGGATCTGCTTGGCCTCCTCCTTAATCAAGTGGCTGTTCTAGAAGATTCCAGGTGAACCCTGCTCATCTGATGCTCCAAGCCAACTGCTTTGCTGGTATCCAGGAAAGGGAGAGGAGGGAACACTGTATATACCCAGGATTTACCCAGATCTAGAAGCCACAAAGATGTCTCCACAGGGCAGGGGCAGATGGGTCCACCTCCAGAGACCCCTTTACTCTTCCCCACACAACCACTGCCATGGAAGGCAAAGACTTTCCTTCCTCCTAGCCATTGCCCAACTGCGTTCTCTACCCAGCAGAGGCCTTTCTGAGGACCCCATAGAAAGCAAGATCCTTGGCGGGACTCTGTAAGTTCATACTCAAGACCCAGAGAGCTGGTTGCCAAGCACCAGAGACGCCATCTGTACATGGTATCTCAGCTGGTTTGACTACTAAGAGGTTCTCTCAGACAGGACACCCCCATGAAGATACAGAAGGACAACTGTAGTAACGGCAGCCCTGGACATGCCAACAGAAGAGATAGAGGCAACCAGCTGTGCCATCTGCCTTAGACACACGCTGGACATAAACGACCTGGACCCATGGGTAGGAAACATCAGAATCCGGTTTGATTTGCAGAGTCGGTTCAGTGTGTTACTCTGGGAGAAGGAAAGAACAGGGTGATCATGCATCACTATCCACCTGCTGGGCAGTTAGAACATTCCTGTGTGTGTGTGTGTGTGTGTGTGTGTGTGTGTGTGTGTGTGTGTAAGATATTTCCATGGATCATATAATAAACATTATAGCTATTCAGCAGAGTGTGTGACACATGGGGCCCTCAAACAATGTCTCCTATTCTCAATTGCTTTACAGCACATGGGCTTCATTTACTTGGTGGAACAGCCTAATTGGCCTTCTCTCTGATAAAGAAACTGAGGCCTCAAGAAAAAACAACCTACCACTTCAGAGCACAGCCAGCATCCAGTCCCAGGGCTCCCACCTTCAAACCCCAGCTCCCTCCTCTGGGTCCTGCCCTCTCAACACCCCCCCTTAGCCTCCAGGGCCAATCTGATGCTATTTCTTCCACAAAATCATTCCCAACTCCAGCTTCCAGAATTAATTTCCTCACCACTTACAGAATTAATTTCATCCACTGTTTCCTCTGCTTAGTGTTTTTATTAAAACCAACGATGGCAAAGTGAAGTAGGTCATAAACCAGCAATATTAAGCACTGAGCAAGGCAGGTAGCGTGTGGACACGGAGAGGAATACAGGGGATGTGACTCCTTTTGGAGGTGCTGAGAGCCTGGCAATAGGTGCAGAAGAGCCGGTCTCCAGTCTCCAATGCTGCTTGAGACATGCCCCTGACAACTGCACCCTAGTCCCAGGGCAGGGTGGGCCTCGTGTGTCAGAGAGCAGTCTCGAGTACAGCTCCTTGCTTTAATTCAGCTCTACCTTTGGGCTCTGGGGTACAGCTAACTTCGGCACTCAGACCCCTCACCTTCAAGGCAGAACCTGACAACAGTCCCTATTCCGCTGGGGCCAAGCCTACAGACCCATCTTACAAAGCCTTACCCTGTAGAAGACCCTACCACGTACCCTGCTCGATGCAGAGCATGCAGGAAAACCTCTAAAGAAGATAAAGCCAGTTCATACCCCTGCTCATTTTGATTCCAAAGAGCAAGACCAAAAGCAGCTGCCCCTCCCACCTGCAGGGCCCAGCCCTATTCCTAAGAGACCCTTCCGCACCCCCACCCCCACCCAAGTAACCCCGGCTCCCTGCATTCATCAGCAAGGTGTGCTGGGGGAGCTGGCAGGCTGTACTATTTGAGGAAAAAGCTGACGGCAGTAGGCAGCTGTTCTTTTTTCTTTTTTTTTTTTTTTGTGGGCACCTGCAAGGGCATTTCAAAGTGAAGAGGAAGCTTGGTCCCCCCCCCCCCCCCCCCCCCCGGCAGGTGTCCAAATCTGGCTGTAAGATAGAGTGGGTGTCTACCCCAGCCCAGAGCTGGCTTCACTTAAGCAGCAGGAGAGACAGGGAAGCAACAGGGAAGGAAGGTGCTGCTTCAGCAGCAGCCTGAAGCTCCTTGGATGTGGGGCGGAGCAGCTGCAGGGAGAGGTCAAAGAAAGGACCACGACAGAAGTCTCAAAGCCTAGGGAAGACACGGGAGGGCTTCTTCCAGAAGCTTCTGTGTGCTCCCCTTTCAAGAACCCATAGCCTGTCAGTCAGTGGGGGCCACGGTGAGCAGGTATGGAAAATCCAGAGGTTCAGCACCCTGTCCTCATTCCCTCTCCTTCACTGACCTGACTGGAGGACCGGTGAAGGGCAAGCGGGCCAGAACTCTGACTGGGTGGTTCCCTCCCGGCAGGCTAAATTACTTCCGCCTAAAGAGCAGCACACATTTCCCACAGACCGCCCCCCACTTCTCCCAGGCTTCCCCCAACACACAAATTGTTTGGCTCCCATTAGCAGAGCCTGTACATAAACGGGCGTGTGCACACATGCGTGTGTGATGCGTAGGGCTCGGGATCTCTCGCTCTCCCACGTAAACATGGGATTCATTTATTAAATGCCTCTCTGCCATTTCCTTTTTTGCCTTCATCCTGCTTGTTTAATATTGCATTTGACATTCTCATTTTAGAAATGGCAACAGAAGCAGAATGGATGGCTAAAATTAGCTTACGAGTGAGAACGATGCTACAAATAGGATCGTGAACACAGAAGCCCAGTTAATTCCACCCACCCAACCACCCCCACTTTTGGGGGCTGGTTCCTGACTGAGTTTTCAGTCTTTGGGGATGAGGAGGGTGTCTGAAGGAGAGGATAAGAGCTGTGTCACCAGGCATTCTGCCAGAAGCAGGGCACAGATGCTGACCGTAGCCTCAGGGAGGTTCCACGGCCAGTTTGGCCCAGCACTGTGGTTCTGATTTGGAGAGGCCAGCTCGGCTCTCTCACTGTCCTGCTGTGCCTTGCTCCTCAGTGTTCTGCTTTGAGGCTTGGTCCCCTAAGTGTGCTGTGAGCTGCAGAGGGCAGGCTGCAGATCACAATAAGCTTTGCTCTTGGAAGTGAGCTCTCTGGAACCTATTCAGAGAACGAGTCAGCCAAAGGGTCTGATTCAGCTTTCCTGGAACCTGAAGAACCTCATGCCATGGGGCTGGAGAGATGGTTGAATGCTTACGAGGGCCTCTGTCAGAGGATCTGAGTTTCCTTCCCAGCACCCACATCAGGAGGCTCACAACCTCACATCGGGTCCCGCTTCAGGGAACCTAACGCCCTCTTCTGGTTTCTGCTGGCAATTGCACTTATGTGCACACACACAATAAAATAATCTTAAAACGACAACAACAAAACACAGAATCCCATCTCAGGACTCTGCTGCTCTGTCCCAGAGGCTGTGTACCTCTCCTCTCTCGGAAACTACCTCCAGTCAGAGACACCGGGAGTACCTCTCTCCCACGGGGACTCAGAAACTAGTCCTTCGGCCTTCTTTCCTGGGGATCTCCTATTTACTCAATCAAGATGATTCTGAGAACGATGATAACGATGATATTAAAAAGATCGATCACTGTGATGAAGCCTGGTAGGGCCTGGCTCTGTTTCAAACCCTGAGTAATCCTTAGTTACAGCCCTTTCTGAAGGAGTTACTCCCTACCCCCATGTCCTTGTCTTGAGAAGGGCAACCAGCAGAGAAGTTAACTAGCCCAAGGTCATGAAGCTAGTATGAGGCAGTCCACCAGACTGTGGGATGCTCAGTAGCGAGGGTCTGTGGTGCCAGCTGCCAAGGAGGCATACAGGGTAGACAGTACTGCCTCTGACCGCTTCATTCTCCCCCTGCCCATGGCTGGGTGCTCTCTCATGAATGAGGTGCTTCTGTAGGATGCTGCTTCCTCAAGCCCCACCCACTGTCCATTGGGGCATCCTCTCTTCTCTGCTTCACAAAGCACTATTGTATGGTGAGACTGATGGATTGTTAAGCAAAAGCCTTTCCTCAGGGCCCTAGAGGCAAGCATCACTCATGCTGGACTTGCTCTGAAACGAGTTTAGGCCTCAGTTGCAGATGATGGTCAGTAGGCCAAACCCAGCTGGCGGCATCCTGTTTTTGTAAATTAGGTTTCATTTGAACACAGCCACGCCCACTCATTTACATACTGTCTGGGGCTGTGTTTGGCTACAATGGTGGTGTTGAATAGCTGTGACAGAGACCATATGGTCCTTCAAGCCTCAAATATTTACTATCTGGCC
>CABHPP010106657.1:0-15039 GCA_902168425.1 Peromyscus attwateri
ACCTGGGCCCCACCCTAACCCAGCATCATATCATCTTCACTACTTACACTTTCTAAGACATTTTCCCAACTAAGATCACATTCTGAGATTCTGGATGGGCATGAGCCTGGGGGAGGGGTGTCTTTCACCTTGGCACTGGCAAAGCCTTTACTTCAGTCTCAGCTTCTCTGTTCATCCACCTTTCTGTAACTGTTCAGAGCTTAAGAGGATGTGTCTGATCTACTTCCGTGTTATTAATATGCAAGGTGACAGAGATAGATATAAAATTTAAAAGCTTATCCAGTAGCCTATAGCTTTTCATTATTTGATTAAATAGTTCATCCTGGTTTTAGTTGCTTGAGTATTTAAAATAAGCACCATGTATAAAGTCTTATATGGTCTTGAGTGGCATGTAATCAGATTCTCTTTCTGTGATGCATACAGAACTAGTTGGAGTTTTGGCTTCACTTTCATGGTTGAAAGTGAACATTCACAGATCCGCCTGCATTTGAATCTTAGAGCACAGTGTGGGGAGCATGAAACCTCAGTTTACCCATTCATTATCTGTAAGTCTAGATTGTCTTCATTCATTCTCTCTAAAGGTATGTGCACATGTCCCTTAAAACAGGCTTCCCTAGAAATACTACTTAGCCTTTATTCAGCACTCAGCATGCTAGGTGCCACCAATGCACGTCACCTCTGCAACCCTAAAAAGCAATATTATAAGAGGGAAATACTTTAAATTTCAAGTGCATATAAGCATTTTACATAGTAAACGCATAACCAATACCTATGGATTTTAGTATTTTTATTCCATTTTGGCGGCCTTCCCCACAGTAACAACTGGAGAATATGAACTGTAAAGAAGTTCGGGACTCCTACCTCTGCACAGTTCTGAGGTGAACTCTCCGCCGGTGTTCTCTGATCGAGATGGGTACCTCTGACACAGTGATAAAGCCTAAGTAGATTAATCTCCTATCTCAACATTTCAGGATAAGAGGGAATGTTAATTCTCTTACAGACTTACCAAAGAGAAACCTGTGCTCATTTAAGGATTAAAAAGAAAGCATTTCTGATCCAATAAGTCTCCTACTTCATTTTAGTAATGCATATATAATTTCATTTTTGCAATGCAGATAAAAGGATATTTCCAATGAGAATGTATCGGCAAAGGTGTTTTAAGTGGCTAACTCCTGGTATGGAGTCGTCCCCAGACTGAGTCACCACTGCGGCTGTTAGAGCAGTCTGAACCCGCTGGACTCTCTGGTGGTGAAGGGAACAGTTACAACAGACAAGTGGGTGATAAAATCCTGAGCCTAAGTGAAACTTAGTTAAGTGAGTAGGGTGTTGGGACTGCAGAAGTATTCACAGGCCATGTACTTCCTTCACAGGCAAGACAACAAAGATCATTCTGGTAAATTATTAAATGTGACATCATCGGAACACTTTTATTGTCCTATCTAAAGAAATTTTTTTTTCTTTTTTTACCTATGCCTTTTTGAAGTACTAGATATTGAACTTGGTGCATCAGCATGCTAAGCAAGTGCTCCACCAGAGTTATTCCCCTCCCCACAAAGACATTTGAGGGCTGGAATCAGATCCTCCCCCGAAGAAGGAACTACATCTGATCTGGAGCCTGGACAAAAGAAAGATGTAATGAGAGAGGACCCAACAGGACCTGGAAGAGCATGGCAAAGCCCCGGATTCCAGTCCTGACTCATATGCTATCACATGACCAGAGTTTAAAACTCAATGCATTCAGGGTCTGGCTCCCAATTTACTGTAGTACCACCACCCAGAGAGGAGCTAAGGATTAAATGTTTAACAAGCTCCCCAATACATCCTCTGAGGAACCAGCTGTGGGAATCTATTGATGAAAGGAATCTACAGGAATGATCTAGAGCACAGAAGATGCTAGAGGCCTAAAAAACCATGGTTAAGAGTATGAGAACCATGGAAGATGTGTGATAGAGAAACCATCTTTCAGGGAAGGCTATCTGATAGGGGTCCAAAAAGGCAAGCCCAGGAGAGGGACTCCAGTAGGAAGTCACCTGCCTATGAAGGAAGTCAGCATGAGGTGTAGGGCCTAAACCAAGGTCCCAACATTAGAAGAAATGAAAGCCACTGATACTGGTAGAGACCTGGCTAGTGAGATGAGACAGATGAAAGGGCTGGATCAGTAGGGAAGCAGGATGAACTCGGGTCTGACTGTGAGGTCAGCCAGTCTAGGTCTCAGTATTATGGTCCAATAGCCAGTATCTTTCTTCCTGATGGAACCTTTAGGGACTGGGACCGTTGTCTGTTATCTTTCTCTCCAGATTCCCTGATCTTGCTCTGTAGCAGCCTGGACAGGCCTCCTTCACCACCTCCAAGAGAGTCAGATCTGAAGATTAGACTGCTTTTTACTCTCATGGGCAAGCTCTCTCTCCAACCCCAGAATGCTCGCCCCATCTCACCCTCACCCCCAGCTGCCAGTTCACCTCATTGCTCGCTGCCAGTCTGTATCTGCTCTCAAATCTGTGCCTAACCAAGACAGTGAGCACAGGGCTCCCACATAACAATGCCTTTCCTACAACAACAAAGTCTCCCCTAGAAAACAGAGAACTCTTACCCTTGACCACCTGAGGCTAAGGAACACAGAGGATGTTTGCCTTGTATGACTTTTGTTTTGTTCTGCTTTGTTTTTAGGTGGAAAGCAAAGCCATGGGAAGGGAAGGCTGGTGAGGAAACAATAGAACAGTGTCCACGCTCCTGTCCCCATGGCTCGGACTGTGATAGGATGGAGGTCAGAGCTAGCTAAGAGAAGGTCAGATCTTTTGATGCACCATGGAGCATGCGAAGGTTTTTCATCTGTTTCTATTCTTTTCTATAACCCAGGGGCTGGTGATCTTGCAGGGAAGAGAATCAGACAAGCCCCAACTCTTCTGGGCCCAGGCACAGAGCCAGGGTGCGCTCTGTGTAGGATGGTCCTTCAGTTATGGGCCACAGCATCCTTGAGCCTCCTGGAGTCTGACATGGGTAGAAGGCTGGCAAAACATGTGGTCCCTTGCTTTGGTGGAAGAGGTTGGGAGGCAACATTCATAAATGATGAAGAGGGAAGGGGCAGCCTCTGCAGGGTATATGCAATTTGCAGGAGGGAAGGAAGTCCTGTTCTGCCTTCTTTTGCTAGATGTGGTATTGAATAGTATCGGCAATATTTAAAAAGGCAAGTCTGAAATGTGTGGTTCTGAGGGAGCCATTCACCTGCACTCCCCCACAGTCCAGTTAAACCAAGGATGAAGTTAGTGTCTGCTCAGACCTCTGAGCCTACTGATCTCTCCTCAAGAGCGTTTGTTTCTCCCTTAGCCTGCCAGAAGATCCATTCATCTGTCGTGTTGGGCAAAGACATCACCACTTCCACACAATGTTCTGGGACACTCCTGGCATGCCAGAGCTTCCCTTCCTCTAGTCTCTAACAACATCTGATACATAACTTCATCATGACACACAACACTTTACTGCTGTAGACTGAGTGCTTGCTGTCCCTGCTCAAGTCCTGTGTTGCTGCCCCCAGAGTGATGGTCTGGGAAGTGATTAGGTCACGAGGTGGAGCCCTCACAAATGAAATGAATGCCTCCATTAAAAGGACCCCAGAGAAATCCTTCATCCCTTTTACCATATGAGGGTAGAGTTAGAAGACAAGCTTTCACCAGACACCAAATCTGCCAGGACCCTGACCTAATGTCTGGTGTTTACGGTCTGCCTAAGCTAGGGTATTCTACAAAAGCCGGAATGGACCCTTAGGTCCTTCAGACATGGGGACCACTATTTATCCTCATCTATGTCCTACTTATTATTGACTCCACAGCATCAGCAAACAGCTGGCATGGCCACTGGCATGCTCCAAACTCTCTAACCTACTAGTAAACCAGCGAGTAGAAACAACGTCAGTCATGGTCTGATCTTGACTCTCCACTCCGGAAACACCAAGGCAAAAAGGCCTCTCCAGAGACCCATTTTGGCTACGAACTCCGGCAAGTAAGTTTCCTCTGAGACTTTGTCCACTTAGTGCTATTGCCTGCTCTCCTCCCCCAAAACTGTGTGGACAATGATGAGTTCTAGGACAAAACAGAAGAAAACAAAACCCTCCAGGAATCTCTGGCTTCAGATAAGAAGTCATTCTCTGTATGGCATAAACCCCAGATGATGACCTCACCACGGGCGTCACCACAGCCTCTTCTATAAAACAGGGTGAAGTTGTTCTACACTTTCTGTTACCATGGGCCCTTGATGAGTACCCTATGAACATCTGTTGAATCAAACAGAATTCTCTGGTCACTTTTTATTGCATGGTTTTACCTCTCCCGAGAAGCACCCAAATGGAAGAATTGACCTTGGCATTAAAAGGTTCATGTTGTGTATGTGTACAAGGGTCCACTCCATCAGGTGCCCAGCTGGAAGCAACAAGGCCTCCAAGGAGACAACTTCATGCTTGAAGTACAGGAAATATTTCCAGAAGCTGAGAGATAGGGGTGAGGAGAGCTGGCCAGGCAGCCAGCAGAGCAAGCAAATGTGTGGAAAGGAAAAATCAGAAGGAAGCTGAGTGAGCTGCCAGTCCTTGCCTCGTTGTGCTGGGTGTCCTGGGTGCCCCTCAGAATCCTAAAGCGAGGATCACCACACCAGCTGTGTGGCTACAGGCAAGTTCCTTCAACTCTTAGTGTTAAGCTTTATCATCAGTGAGGAGAGATAATGCCCTGAAGAGCTCTTCTAAGAATGTATAGTATATGGAAAAATATGGAAAAGGATAAACATAAAATAAATGTAACTTTCAGCAATTGTTTTTGTTATCATTACTGACATGTCATAAGCTCCTTGAAGATAATTTCCTGCCTACGTATCCCCACTTAAGTATACAACCTTGTAATTTGCCCACATTCAACAGGTATAAAGTATGTATTTACCTGAGTCATTGCAACTATATTTCTCTCACTATTCTGGCATTTTTTGTTTCCCTCTTTAAAGTAATTTTTAGTGCATTTTGTTAGCTTGATTATATACTGAAAAGTATATTGGAGGCATGACACATGAATTCCCCACCATGACTTTACAAACTAGCTAGGGACAGAGTAACAACTGTAGTAAGTCTAACATCATAAAGGCCCCATAAAAGAAGTTCTGTGATACTCTGTATCTAAAGGAAGGAAGGACATTAATAAGCAGAAAAGAGAAGAACGCAGAAGCATTGCACGCACGGAATACTTGGCTGAAGGTGGGGCAGTGTGGAGCACATCCTAGAACCTGCGGGTAACCTGGCCTGCCCAGTATGTAGGAATCTGGAAATGTGGCCTGTATGATAGTGCGGAGTCAGACGGAGAGAGGCTTAGAGGTCTAGACAAAGATTCAGTACTCACAAACAGTGGGCAGTCACAGGTGGCACAGCCTGAGACCCAGAATTCTTTCCCAGCCAGTCCAGAGCCAGCCTTACCAACCTCAACAGTCCCTGCCAATAGGAGTCAACAGCTCTGGTGCCTTCGCCTTGGAGTCTTCCTACAGAAATGGGAGTCTCATCTTTCCAGAGAAAGGGACATGGGGAGCCAAACCCATAGCGATTCTTTGAAATTCTTACAGCAGGGAAGAGGGAAGATTCAGCCACTGCCAGAATAGCTTGTGCATCACTCTGTGGCTCTGTATGGGAGACACACTGTCCTTCCTGATCTCCTGACTTCTGTCCCCAGACAGCAAGGGTGGCTGACCACAGCACCGTGGCTTTCTATACCAGCTCTCTTCCCAACACTTTCTACTCAACAGAGAGAAGAGGGGGAAGTCCCACACTGGGAAGTGAGAGTGGAAGAGCACAAATAAGTAAACACATCACTTAGGATGACGGCAAGGAAGGGGAACTTGGGTGTGGGGCAAGAAAATAATGGTGTAGCCAATAGGCTTAACATTCAGCGCCACTCAGTGTTTCCTTTTCAGTTTAGAAACCACTAAAAAAAATTAAGGAAAAAAAAAATCCCAGGAAGTTCCCTCCTCCATGTTAACAATAGAACAATCCAGGGCACTATTTCACAAGGCACTTTCTTTTTGAAAAGAGAGGCACTCCGTGTTCAGATCCGATGGCTCCTGACTGGTCCTGGCTTGACTCAGGTGTACTTGGGCGCTATAAATAGCTCTGCAATCACGATGAACTGCAATTAACTTTAGACTTATTTAAATTATGTAATTTGAGATTGAAAGGATATATTGGCAAGAACATTAGCACCGAACGTGGGAATTTCAGATTCTGTTTCCTGCATAGCCTGGAGGCTTGGTAAACTCATCCTATGTCTTTTTATTTATTTTTTTTCCTGAGGCTGAGTCTGGTGTCCCGCATGTCCCTTGAACTTGCTATGCAGTTCAGAGGCTGGCCTTGAACTCGGGTCCTCCCGCCTACACCTCCAGAGTTCAGGTTGTAGATGGGAAGACATTGGGCCGCCTTCTTTCCCCAGGACAAGCTCCCTCAGACAGTCTCCTCCCTGGGTCCCTTTCTTCCCGGGACTCCTCTCACACGGGAAGCTTCTACAATAACTAAGGAGGTCCTCCACTCCTCCATGTTCCCAGCATGCTCTTCCTCATGGGAAACACCCCTTCATTTTCAAACCCTGGCTCAGTTGTCACCACCAGAAAAGGCTTTGCTCTTTCTGTTGGCTGAGGATCCAATCCAGGGCCTTGTGCATTCAAAGCACACACTCTATCACTGAGCTAAATCTCCAGTTCATCAAAATACACCTCCTCCTCCACCCCCCCCAAATCCTTTCACACTGCTATCATCTGTTCCTGTCCATATCAGTCTCCTCTTCAAGGCTAAGAATCTCCGAGGAGTGGACCGCATTTCATCTTTTTCTGTACATACAGCCCATAGTAAAAGAAGTGGTGCCTAGCAGATGCTCAATACATAATTGTAGGAAAATGAATAAGGAAAGTCCCTTCTACCTTCCCTGAGACTTGCTTTTACACTCAAATTGTTGCTCAGCTACTGTTCCGCAATCTTTCTCACCAGCAGGCATTTATGAAAGAGGTGCTGATTCAATTGGCTCTCCCTGTCTCATCTAAGAGATGACATCAATACTCACTCTGCCCATGAACTGAGACGGGGTGGGAAGAGGGGGATGAAGGAGCCTAGGACACCACTCTCCTAGGGGCCTGAGGTATGAGTCTCATCTTTTCAGAGAAAGGGACTTTGGGAGCCAAGCCCATAGCACAATGTCCTTCAGGAACCTCTCAATGGGGAAGTTGCTCATGCCCTCAATCTGCACTGGAGGAAACCAAGATGGAAAATCCAAGAGGTGTTGTCCAGGGGCCAAACCTCAGGCGCAACAAGCTTGCCATGCCAACACATAATCAGTGGTGGAAGGCTGGCTGCCTGTGGAAGCGAAACGGGCCCAGCTCTATTTTGTTTGGCCCCCATGATCTTTAAAAAAAAGTGTTTGGATTAGCTACCAACGGCTTGAAGATGGGGAGATTCAGCACTAAACACTTTCCGGATTGACTCTGAGAAGACTGAGGGGTGCCCCTTTTGGATAAATGTGCTTGGAGGGGACAGAATATGTGTTCCGCAGCTCACTGTGTGCCCACTTCACTCAACTGCACAACCTCCCTGAGACTCTGCTGCTGGATTCGCAAGCTCCAGCCAAGGACTGGCAAGAGAACCTAAGCTGTGGTCTGAGGAGATGGAAACAGAAGGACACAGGCCAGAACGAGGGAAGAAGCCCTGGACCCAGAGGTCAAAACCACCCTCACCCCTTTCACGGTGCTAGGGTAGAATCCAGGCCACCCATACATGCTAGTCCAAGCTCTGCTATTGGGCTACACTCACAGATTCTCAGACCAAGGTTGGGAAGTTCTAGGGCAGTGCCAAGTGAAGCCTAGAAGTGATGCTTTTAGGAAACATTACAGCGGAGGCCAGAGTTGATAGCTTTTGTGGTGTGTGCATATGCATGTGTAAATATAGATTCTTAGATGGGATCTTTCTTCTAATTTCTAGACCCATGTATGCAGGATCCTGCTTGGCATGCCTAATGAGTATGTCAAACTGAACATCTCAAAAATGAGGTGTTGATGGGGCCCTCCAAATTTGCTCCTCGTGCCATAGCTCCCACCTCAATTAAGGATGCTTCCAATCGTTCTCCAGTGACTTTGAAGTCCCTTCGACTCCACATTGCCTTATTCTCATGGCTAATGAATCCAGCTCTAGCTCTGCTTTCAAACTAGTCTCAAAACCCAACCTCTCCTCACCAGCCAGTCTGCCATCTCTCTGGTCAGAGCCAATGTTTATCTCATGGGTTGCTGGCACAGCCTCCTAGCAGATGCCCCTAATCCTGCCAGGTCCTCTGTTCTCAACACCCACCCCAGGATGTTTCTGTGAAAATAGGTCAGGTCACATCATTAGCTTAATACATTCCAGCGAGTTCCCATTACTTGGTGACAGAACCCATTGCTGGTGCCTCTAAGACCTCTCTTGACCTCAGAATTATCCTCTGCTCACACATGCCAGCTTCATGTACTGTTGCACCAATACTCACCCACACCAGCCATTTTCAAGCATTTAGGGCGTGCTTACACTTCAGGGTCTTGGTACTGTTCTCCTGAGCTAGGCTCCTCTTTCCCTTAGATATATATGAACTAGTTCCATCATTTCCTTTAGGTTTCATGAAAAAGTTCCCATTTCAGGAATGCCCGCATCCATCATCCTCAAGCTCAATGCTTCCTAATGTCCTATGTCCCCAATTCTAGCCATCACTTTCCTTATTGATGGGACCGCACATCTGAATAGAGGAAATATTTATTTTGGCTCACAATTACAGAAAAATTTTATTCCATCACGGCTGGGAAGGCATGGGACCAGATGCTGGTGGTCAATTGCCTCAGTGTACACAGATTGAACCAACAAGAAGCAGGTACCAGGTGAGAGCCTCAAAGGCACACTCCTAGTGACCTATGTCTAACAGCCAGGCCTCACTTCCCAGAGGCTCTACAGACTTAACTAGTGCCATATCTGGGAATCAAAACATAGGCCTACAAAAGACATTTTACATTCAAACCATAATATATCTTTACCCTATTTTAAAGATTCTAATTTACTTATTTTATTTCTTAAGATTTCTTTATTTTCTGTGTTTGCCTATATGTAAGTGCACAAGTATGTGCAGTGTCTGTGGCAGTCGGAAGTGGGTATCAGATCCTCTGGATCTGGAATTACAGATGTTGTAAGCACCATGTGGGTGCTGGGAATGGAGCCTGACTCCAACAAGTGCTCTTAACTGCAGAGCCATCTCTCCAACCTCCCTTTATCCTGTTTTTGTTTTTGAAACTTTATCTACTTTCATTTATTGTTTGTTGCTCCCAGCCTGAGCGCGGGCTTCTCAAAGATGTTCCCTTCTGTGCTTCATTAGCTACCATTTGCTCCGTGCCTGGAAGAATACTTGGCGTATCATTGATAACTAACAAATATGTGGATGACTGCATCTTCTCTGTATCTTCCACATATGAAGATCATGTTTCCCTATGATCATTGCCATGAGAAAGAAAATTCAGTACGCTGCCTGAAAACGTGAAATTGGAAGATAGATGATAGACATGTTATGGTGGATGTTCAAGTGTGAGTGAATGGAGGCAGAGATCCAAACGATGGGGTGACGTAAGTGTATATGACCATGTAACAAGACGGTGTGTAGCAGGAACGATCAGACTGGCATCTGTTAGATCTTGCCCTGGCCCCTTAGACACATATACAAAGCACAGTGGAGCTAGAACGTTACTAGAATTTTCCCACTCCGTGCATGTCATTCAACCCCTCTTCCGCTAGCTCATCCCCTCTTTGCATCTTTCACTGGCTTAAGATGCTCTGCTTGGCTGGCCCTGTGGTCTCTAGCTCTATTGCTCAACCTCCGGCTCCGAGCATGTCTCCTGCCTCAGGGCTCACCCTTGTATCCTGAGTTCCTCTTGGCATTGGCCTAGAGAGGAGCTGTAGGGTGGGAAGGAGCCCGGGAAAGTTTCTGAGATACTTCCTCCCCATTTGATCATTTTCACCAATCCTTTGAAGTTATCTGGGGAAACAATTAAGTTTCATGATGACTCTTAACTATGAGAACAGAAAGTTGAAATGTTCAGAAGAGTTTTAGACAGATGCACACTAAAAAGCATGTCATGTTTGTCTGAAAAAAGAATGCAGTGTGAGGTTCACTTTAAAAGTCAATGGGAGGATGAGTTACAGAAACAATCAGGAATCTGATGAGGAATTTACAGACCTGCAAAGGCAAGGCCCGGAGCTGAGAAATCTGTTTCCCAGCACCGTTCACCACTGAGCCAAGGGTGAGATAAGGCATTGCTAATTCTAATCACATTGAGCATATTCTATTATATGCATCATAATGGAAAACAAGCTATCTTGGGGTGATGAAGACTTATCTGCCTCCAGAACAGGGTGAGACTGAGGCCTTGGCTTAAGACCTTGATGAAAGTGGCTATCTGGTGTGGAACGGTACTGGCACCTTGTAATATATACAATAATGGCTCCAAGGAAGACCACGTCCTGATCTCGGAATCGCTGCATATGTACCCCAGGAGGCACAGGGGACATGCAGGTGTGACTAAGGAACATGAGATGGAAGGTTATCCTGCATTGTCTGGACAGGACTAAGGGAATTACAAGTCCTTACAGGCAGAAGGCAAGAGAATCTAAGACAGGAGATGAGAAAAGGGAAGCATAGGTCATAGTGATGCCAAGGAACATGAGAAGCTTCTAGAAGCTGGGCAATGCGAGGAACAGATCCTTCCCTACTGCCTCCAAAAGGATTGCAGTTATGATGATCCACTTTAGAACTCTAACCTTCCAGAACTACAAGACCGTCCATGTGTGATGTGTTCAGCCATTGGGTTTTTGGTGATTCATTACCAATCAAGAACTAAACACATATCTCTCACCTCGCTTTTAAATCCAGTCTGTTAGCCAATTTTGTGTAAGAATGTGCCTGAGGTGGAACTTAGTAAAACTGTGTAAAATCACAATTCAGGTAGTGATGGTGAACAGCAAAGACCCACAGGCAGCCGCAGTGAGCTCCATGAAGGGGCCGTAAGAAACTCCAGCACTCCCACACCACTGGTGCATGTATGAAGTTGTAAGGATGGGTTTCGAAGCAAGTCTGCACTGATCACTCAGAGTCATGTATACTCCTTAGGGAGCTTGACAGGTATGCTCTGGATCTAGCCGGAGAAGACCAAGATGGCAGCTGGTGTCAGTCACTAGCCCCATGCCATTCTTGGCAGCCTTTCTTATCGTCTCACAGAACTCCTTCTCCCTCTTGGGCTCTTGGTGAACGTCTGGGCTGCTTTCTTCCTCCAGCAAGTGCTTATCCTTCAGGCAACACCAGACAAGCCTGACGATTTCCTATCAGACACTAGAAATAACCAGTGTCTGCAACATGTGTGTCTCAGTGGGGCATCTGCTTTTCAACCAAGACCAGGGGGAGACTGTAGGCTCCACAAGACCAGAAGGAACTCAAAGTCTTCATCATTAGTACCCCTCATCCCTACCAATCCAGGACTGGTATTCGGCCACGGACCAGACTTTATCACAGCACTAGACAGCCCACCTCTTCCTGCATTAAATATTAGTATTCCATGTTTTGGGGAAGCTCCAGGAGCCTTATTGGGAATAAGGTACAATAAAGGTGACTGTCTTGCTACCTTTACCTTAGCTTTCAAATTACCCATGTTATGAGGAATCCTCACCCCTGACGATTGACAACAGGAGGGCAGAAGAGTCACATGATGACTTGGGACATGACATTGCCATGGAAGCCTAAGACATGGAAAATAAGGCTTTAAAGTTTCACTGGACTGAACGGGGTTCGAATCTCTAAATTACCTTGTAGCTTTGATGAACATCCACAGGGCCTTTGGCCACTTTGATTTCAGAGCACCCATTACTCAGACAGTCGAGGTTGCTCCCTATACTCAAAGCGAAATTTTTTCTGAGCTTTGACAAGTCCCAGGTAAGTCTAGAGTTAAAACCTGAGGTCAATGGAGGGCTTCAGTGAGGTGTGTGGGCCTCATTAAATACTAGAAAACCTTTATGAGGGTGAGCTACTGGAAAGGAGTGAATCTGGAAGGGAGATACAGAGCTAACTGTGCTAAGAAGTAGCTCCTCCTTACAATTTGTTAACATAATGAAACCTATCTTTCTATGGGATCACGATCTCAAACAATTAATCTTTTAATTCAGTCAGCTAGTCACTCTATTAATTTCCTATTGCTGTTCTAACTAATTACCACATGCTTGGTTGCTTAATATAACTCACATTTATTATGTGGCCATTCTGGAGGGCACAGCTTGAAATGGATCTCCATGGGATAAACCCAAGATACTGGCAGGACTTCATTCCTTCTAGAAATGATGAAAAAGAAAGCATTTTCCCCCTCCCCAGCCTCTAGGGTTGTCCAAACTCTTTAAGTGTGGGTTCTGTTTCAAGGTCATCAATGAATGACCCTTTCACTTTTAATCTCTCTGCTGTAGACTTTTCTATCTTCCTCGTTCACATTTCAAGGATTTTTGTGGATGTCTTGGTTTCACCAAGAAGTTGTAGGTCAGTTTCCCCATGTCATGGTCAACTGACAGCAACCTCCATTCCATCTGCCAATTGCAATATTCACAGGCTCAGAGATTAGATGTGGGCAACTTTGGGGCCATTATATGACTACTATAAATACTTAACAAATTCCTTAAGTGCCTACCTCTGTTGTGAGATTGTATAGGGATTTTGGAGATAAGCTGTTTTGACATAGTCCTTACTCTTCAAAATCCAACAATGCAGACAATGATAATAGCTACCTAACAGCTATGGTTGTTGAGTAGTTTCTGCAGTCCAGACTGAATTCTCAGCAAATTCCATGATTTAACTCATTTAACCATGGATTCACCCTAGGAATAAGACGATATTTTTATAGGCATTTTATAGAAAAGAGAACAGTGCACAGAGACTGTGCAGGACATGTGACTACTTTGCTGGCAGAATAAGGTTAAATATAGGGACTCAAAACCCTGGAAAATGGGCACTGAACCTGTGTTAATTTCTTCTTTAATATAAACCCCCAGAAATGCACTAACTGAATAAACAAAAGTAGAGAAACTGTAGAAATAAAGTATAAGTTCAAGCTAAAAGAAAGGCTAAAGAAAATTAAGTCATAAGAAGAAGTGTTAAGAAAACTGGGTTCTATTATAGATGCATGAGAACAATTCAATGAAAAGTCATTGTCCCCCCTGTTCCTTTAAAGTAATGTCTGTCATAAAAATAACTGAAGTTTTCATGGGAAGTATAAATAATAGTTCTGAAAGAAGCCTACAAAATTTAATGGCATCCTGCATTTCATGAGCATTCAACAACTCTTAAGATATGTGAATGCACACAGAGAGGATACGCCATCAGGTCAGATGGGAAGGGTGGCCTCCACCAGACCCCATCACTGCTAAAAGAGATGCCTCTGTTCCGAGGTGGAGATAAATATCAGCTTCAGTTTTGAAGCTATGAGAATGAAATGAACCTTAAGAAAATGTAAGAATGACTGTTTCCTAAACGTGGTAATTACATCTGTTGGATGTAATTCCAAGAGAGAGAAGGGGAGAGAATGAGGGAGGGAGGGAATATTTTTCTTAAAGGCAGAAGGAGCAGTGACTCTGGGAGTTAGGCTTCTTGGCTATGAAAAGAAATCTGACATCTGATAAGATGAGAGTACCCACTGGCCACTAAACTAGAGAAAAGGTTAAGGAAATAAAAAGGATTTTTTCCCAGTAGAATTGACAGGAAGACTGGTAAGAAAAGTGATATTCCTATTTTAAAGTCCTGTTTCACTCAGATCCTGACTATAACAATGACAGCAAGTTCCTGAACCTATTGTCTCCTAATGACGTCCTCCCAAAACGTCCCAGGTTTACATTCCCGTTGACAAATCAGATGATGAATTTCCTCACTGGCCTCTCTCAAGTGCAGCCAGAGGTCTCTTGGTCCCTCTCAACTGCAGCCAGGGGTCTCAGAGTCCAGATGCCCTTTCTGCTCCTCACACAATCAGCAGGATCACAGGATCCAGACACTGGGGTAGGGGTGAGGGCAAGGGGTGTTACCATCTGTGCTTTGTTCCCAGTGGTTTATGTGTCAACTGACTGTTGATTTCTCTAGCATCATTAGTAGTAAATATAAAGACTGAAAGTGCAGTAGCCTGAAGAGGGCACAAACAGGGCCTCTGTGGGATGCTCTGTCCATGTAGAATGATGCCTGTGTATGATGAAGGTGAGCAGACCAGCAGAACAACAGACCAGGAAAGGTACGTCCTATTTTACTGAAAGGAAAACGTCAGAATGTCATCCTTACACACAGAAGCCGTAAACCACCATGCTAGTGATAGTACCGGAAATATGATTTAGTCCCGAAGGAGGCATCCACAGGCTGGGAAATAAGCTGGAGAGCATCCACCCCCAGAGTGCAGCACCCTTGTCTCATATTCACACGGCACTGCTGCTGCGCCATCTTTGTTCTCTGCCAAATAGAATCAAAATGTCTATTTATGTATGTTCCTTTGTTTCTTTTACTTAACATTTTCATTAGTGACTCAAAAAATTCGTTTTAATAGGAATGATGATGAAAAAAGCAAGAAGAGATCAATCTTGAGGTGTAGATTCCAAAATGAAAGTGAATTGTGGCCCATTAGACTCGGAAACTTGGGAGATCAGAAGCAACAACCACCACAGCACAGACCATAGCGATGGGCTGCCCCAGTAACATGGAAATGTAAAGATAATACTGTCTTCGGTGTACGCCAAAGACATGCTTAAACACACGCCCCTCCAAACCCACACACCTTTCCTCCTACTGGAGTGAGTTTAATGAGTTAACCATGCTGTCCTTCACTTCTTTTGTGAACCTATAACCTGATGTAGGTTGTTGTAGCCGAAGCCTCCAGTGACAAGAATGAAGTTATGCACCAAGAACCAAAGTCCCACTAGTGGGGTGTGTGTGTGTCTGTGTGTGTGTGTGTGTGTGTGTGTGTGTG
>CABHPP010106657.1:15139-38990 GCA_902168425.1 Peromyscus attwateri
GAGAGAGAGAGAGAGAGAGAGAGAGAGAGAGAGAGAGAGAGAGAGGGAGAGATCAACTTTGAGCTAAAATTAAGTAGCAGATACACAATGAAGGGCAGAACATTTTTTCCCCAGAGTGAGCACAGTACCAGGCCCAGCATGCAATGGGCCTTATTTGAGCCATCACAGCCTTCCTGGCAGGCTCATCACAGTGCACTTGGCAGTGAGCAGTGCTGGAAGAAAAGGTTTACCAGTTCCTGGTTTCAATCATAAACCAGACAACATTGCTGTCCCCCATCTGCAAAATGGGCCCAATGAGAACTCTCCCCTGCAGAATGAGTACACTAAAAACATTTACAGGCCTCGGATCACAAGCTTGATGTTTGGGGATGCAAGCTGGTGACTATCCACCCGCATGCACTTTACATTGGTTTTTTGCTCTTAGCAAACAAATAAATGTCACTATAGGCAATGAAAAAGGCTTTGTAGTCAAGTCACAAAAAAATATTAAAAAGGGCTGGAGAGATGGTGTAGTGTTCAGAGCATCCTCTGCTCTTGCAGAGGACCTGGGTTCCATTCCTAGCACACTTTAGGTGGCTCATACATGCCTGAACTCTAGCCCCAGGGGAGCAAATGACTGTCTCATGGACCCCGAGAACACCTGCACTTTGTGCATGAACCCCTCCCCAGACATATACACATATATTTTAAATAATAAAAATAAGTTTGAAAATAAAATGTTATTCATTTTCTAAAATTCAGGATTCGGAAAAGTCAACAAGGACAAATTCTTCCCATGTGGGGAAAACGGACACACACTGAGACACTTGGTAGGTTTTAAATGTACAGAGAGCTTTCATTGAGCAGCTGAGACCATGAATGAACTCAAATTTAAAAGGAAGAGAGATTGGGTTTATTCTATATTATAAAAATAGAGAGCCAGGCGTTGGTGGCACACGCCTTTAATCCCAGCACTCGGGAGGCAGAGGCAGGCGGATCTCTGTGAGTTCGAGGTCAGCCTGGGCTACCAAGTGAGCTCCAGGAAAGGAGCAAAAGCTACACAGAGAAACCCTGTCTCGAAAAACCAAAAAAAAAAAAAAAATAGAGAGAGAGAGATCAGCTATGTGTAGTGGTGCACACCTTTAATCCCAGCACTTGGGAGGCAGAGGCAGGTGGATCTCTGTGAGTTCCAGGAGAGCCAGGGCTATTACACAGAGAAACCTTGCCTCAAAAAACTCTGTGTGTGTGTGTGTGTGTGTGTGTGTTTTTAGAGAAAGGTAATGTAATGTTCAATCCTAGAAATATCTTTTAAACAGACAAAACATTTTTCTGAGACAACAGAAATAAAAACATTCTAGAAAGCAGACAAGTGGTCAGAGCTTACCAGCAAAGCTGACAAGCACTTTCTGTAGAGCCGGGTAACTGCTTCAGACTTTGGGGGTCTATGTCACCGTTCTTGTACTCTGCTAGTGTTAACAGGAAGTAGCTATGCTCACATGAACGGGCCTGGCTGGGGTCTGATAGCACTGCATTTACAAAAGGTGGCAGGTTGGGCTTGGCCTATGTGCCAGGGTTTCCAGTTCCTCATCTAAGGCTTCCTTCCAGTTCTAGGATCATAATATACAGAACACAACAGTAGCACCTGCTAACAATCAGACCAAATGAAAAATACCATCCTTCTCTACCATGGCTGAAAGATATGTCACTGGAGTTGGGGGAATTCTGTCAATTTAAAGTTTGATAACATAATTAATAACCATGATAATTCATCTGGATAATACATCATTGGGTTTTTTTTTCCTTCTTCTTAGCAAAACAGGAAAATGTTTACATATGTTTATGGCTGTAATATCCAGACTTTGTAATTCAAGTGTATAATATTACAATCTGGTGCACTTGGCAGCATACGCCATTTGCCGTCTTCCTCATCTTGCCTGTCAGTGGGAAGTATTTTTAGATAAGGTAAGGACGTGTGGGGTGATGGCACCTCGGTCTTTTCTTCAGCCACCACTTTCATCCTAAGCATCTTCATCTTCCCCCCCACTCCAGCACGCTGGGCCAGGGAGCTAACTGGTGGACAGCAGATGGTCACACTAGGTGAGGAGGGACAGAGCCAGGCAAACCACATCCCAGGGAGTACTGGGGGTTAAAGCCGGAAATTGACTCCATCCTGGAGTCCATGGGCCAAAAGGGGAGTGTGCGCGTCACTGTGCTGGGGAATGAAGCCAAGTCGGAGGAGAGTGGGAGCGGGAGGAGGAGTGGGTGGGAAGCGAGAGTCCAGGAAGGAGGAGGGGCTGCAGTGCCAGAGACACACTGCTTGGCACCCTGCCCTGGGGCTGGTGGGTGGACTGGCCTCCTTGAAACCTGGTTCAGAGCAGACAAACAACCCCTGCTTTATCACTGTGCCTGAAGCCAAACCCTCTTGGACTTTGATCCGGTCAGCTTCTCTGCCCTCCTGTATTGATTTCCTGACATTATCCAGTAAAAAGACTGTTGGTTTCTTAAATACAAATGAGTAAAACACAATTTCAAGATGTAACACACACAAATACATGTATTACCTATACACACACATAACTATGTACATGTGCATATGCAGTCATCCTGCAGGATCCATGAGCGAATGGCTCCAGGGCACCCTGTGGATATGGAAGTCGCTGTATGTTCATGTTCCTTTTACAAACGGGCATGCTATTTTAATATAATTTGTGTGTATCTTCTCAGATACTTTAAATCACCTAATTTACTTATGATAGGGAATGCAATGTAAATGCTATGCAAATAGTTCTTATGCTATGCTTCATAGGAAATAAGAATGGGGAAAGGTCTGTGCATGTTAAGGACAGATGCAAAATTTTTCTGAATATTTAAAACTCCATGATTGGTTTATTCTGCAGGTGCATAGATATAGAAGGGTGTGTGTGTGTTACATATGTATTGTGCATGTGTGTGGTGTATGGTGTGCATGTGTGTGGTGCACGTGTATGTGGTATGTGTTTTAAGGCATCCTTTCTATGCATTATGAGCAATAACATCTAGATACCGTGTTTTTTGGTAACATAGGGCAGAAGCCTTCTGTCTAATTTGAAATCTTTTGTACGGCAATATACATGATGGACTAGTACATGAAAGGTTTGCAAACAGGATTGACCAATGAAATAGTTGGTATTAAACAAAGAAAGAGAGACAGTCTTTGTGTCATTTAGAGTTATTTCTGCTGCAAGCAAACCATGTCAAAAGCCTGGTTCTAACTGGTTTTGATGAAAAAGGGAAAAGGAAAGCTGTTGTAGCCCAATGACCATGAGTAAAACTTAAGTGACTAATGGCTTCGGGATCAGACAAGAAGCAGGACTCAGTTTGCTGTCTGTGCTCTGTTTTCATGGGGATGTGTCTATCTCGAATCCCAAATGTATGATTCCATGATGACTCCAGCTACAACCCAGCAAGAAAAATCCAGACCAAATGCCTGATGGTTCCACAGGAGTCACATTCCTTTGCAGTCCTTGTCCCTGCAGGTCCTATCACAAGTCATTCCCGGAAGCTGCAAACCCAGGCGGACTTAGTGAGGGAAAAGCAGGCCCCATAAAAGTGACTTCCCCAGAGAAGGAGATACAATGCCCAACATCAGGCTCCAGGCCTTCCCAGGGAACTGAGCCGTCAATCACATCCACCTCTACGGAATGAAGGATGAAAGAGGAATGCACGTGACCCACTGCAGAAAGGTGGTTACCGACTTAGGAAGGCAATTCCTAGTCAGAAAAATATGAAAATTAAAAACTGACTCATTTGAGTTGGAGGCCAGCCTGGGCTACATAGAGAACTTGTGGCCAATCTGAGCCATATGGCCTTAAACAATTCTAAAAAAAAAAAAAAAAAAAGGAAGAAAAGGAGAATAAGGATGTAAACAAGGTCCTTAAAATACCCAGACATGAGGTCCTATTATAGGTCACTACACGCTGTAAAAAATAAGACAAAGCTATGTGAGGTTCAAGAGAGTCTCAGACAGAAACTGCCTTCCTCCCAGGGAATTATTGATTTTTTTTATTTTAAAAATCACATTCAATGAGCTGCTCTTCAGCTGACTAAAAAAATATTCAAAGACTCATCATCAGTTTCACAACACCAACCTTGAGGGGCTGGTTTATCCCCAGGCTCACTTAGCAAACTTACATCATGGAAGTTTCCACGAATTCCAAATACTTTAGTTCACTTCTCTCCCCATTCATAACACTAGATTTCTGAGAGATAATTTTAAAACATTAAATTTCCTTTCATTTTCAAAGCTGTGGAATGATACAGGCGCTTGATCAAGAAAAGACGGCCCATTGTTCTTTGCTTTTCCCTCACAGAGAATTTATGTCTCAAAAGACTTTTTTTTCTTTTTTTAAGGAAAGTGATTTAATATGGCTCCTCTCCAGCCCAGAAAACTGCTATAAATTTAAAATTCATCCTTATATACAATGTTCTTAATTATAAGATAAGTAATCTTCCTTGTTCATTTAATTCCACCCTATTTATCTTTTCAAGTGGAATGACACGTGGCAAACACCATTTAGGGAGTTTTATTAATAAAGACCTAATCCCACAGCTTGTAGGACACGGCTCAGAATAACTTATTAACAACAGGCAAGTTCAGTGAATCTGACACCCTATCAATAACCAGAGCTGCCCCACCCCTTCCTGTGAGGCAGTAAGTCCCTGCCCCACCCCTTCCTGTGAGGTAGTAAGTCACTGAGAATGGGGGGTGGGGAGGGATGCGATGTTAGTCTCACTATGTATCTGGGAGAGCTCACAAGAGGAACCAGTGCCTGTACTCTGTACTTTGGATGTCCAACAGGGCTGACCTGCCTTCCTCTGCTCCTGGACTGGACTACACTCCACCCATCACGGAAAACTAGGCTAGGAAATGAAGACGTGCAAAAGTACGGCACTGAAGTTGTACAGAGCCCAATTGGTTTGCCAAGACAGTCAGGGTTGGGGGTAGTTTAAGGTAGTTTAGTGGACTGATCTGGGAACTTAATCCCTTTGTATAATTTTGTTTCTCTCTGCCTAACCCTCAGGTAAATATGAGCCCCAAATACTTCCCAATAAAGTTTCCAACTGGACAGCTAGCATTTCCCCCACCCCCCACCCCGATTTATCACATCCAGGTTTAGCAACATATGCTTTGGCCATTATTTCTGCAACATCTCCTTATGTATTTATATTTATTTCTTTTGAGATAAGGTCTTGCCAAGGAGCCCAGGATGGGCTTGAAATGGAGGCCCTCCAGCATCGGCCTCCTGG
Source organism: Peromyscus attwateri (assembly GCA_902168425.1). Taxonomy (NCBI): domain Eukaryota; kingdom Metazoa; phylum Chordata; class Mammalia; order Rodentia; family Cricetidae; genus Peromyscus; species Peromyscus attwateri. The sequence goes on from CABHPP010106657.1 coordinate 20,405, forward strand.
TGTTGGAGTATATGCACGCACACACCACCTGTTCCCCCAGCCATCTTGAGTTAGACAAGTCTCTGGATTAATTTAGCTAATCTCTGACACATGTGACGGCCCTCAGGAAGGCAGTTACCAGCCTCCTTTTGTCTGCTGTTCATCTATAAGGCATTTGAAACCGGCTGGCATTCCTGACTTTTGCAGTTCCCTGCAACTCACTGCAGTCTTGCTGTGACTGAAAATGGAGGTGTCAACTGAAGCAGGCTACAAATGGCCAATGGAGGGGATCAGCATCTCAAATCATTTCCAAAACCCAAATAAATTCTCCAGAATGGAAATCTGCCCTTCTCTCTATTTTCGATCTCCAGGAGGCGATACATGTTTTGCTCATTATGAATCATTCTCTCCATCCCTTTCTACTGAAGCCAAGAAGAGGAAAGTGTACTTAGAAGCGCCTCACTGGCTCTGCTCACAGCACAGCATATGACAATAAGATCATCCCGTGCTTTCTCATGTGAAAACATTTGAATAGCACTTTAGCAACTCCAAGACCATTCTAAATATACAACCGAAAGCACTTTATTAACTCTAATTCCTGCATGAGTTAGTGGTTCCAGGTCATTTCAATTGTTCTTCACAATACCATTTTTTATAAACAGAGAGGGGATAATTTCCGTATTTTTGCAGATACTTTCCACTGAGACAAAAGCCCCCGACTAGAGTCATGCAGTTAGCCAGAGAGAAACGACCCATGAGCCCCTAGATTATTTTGTGCCCTATGATTTCTTTTTAAACAATGTAGGGCTTTAGAAATAAACCATTTGTGCATTCAACAGAAGTAGAAATTGTTTGTAATGTGCGAGTTTTATGTCTGCATGTTTTAGATGCTGGGGTGGAACTCAGACTTCCATATTCTATGCATTTACCCTCCACTGAGCTCCATCCTCAGCCTGGTTTCTTCTTATCATAACTTACAGATTCAGTTCAATTTTAGTAGCCTCTGACCACAGGAAAATATCATTTCAGTTATGTTTGCTGTGTTCACTGTGATGTCAATTAATCATAAATTGTTTCATAATGTTTTATAATTGGGAAAATTACATTAGTGGGCAACAATCCCACCTAATAGTTTCGCTTTGGTAAGTGGCCTTCAAATGGGCTTAACTATGAAAGAGCATGTGAGCCTGTCTGTCTTGCCATGCTGTTGTTCTTAAGTTTAGCCAAATGTAATTACTTTCCCCGCCGATGATGAAAAACTTCTTGTTCTGTTTCTTCTTTGTTTCTTTCTTTCTTCCTTCCTTCCTTCTCTCCCTCCCTCCCTTCCTTCTGTTATTTTGTGAGTGTACATGCGTGCATGCATGTGTGCATCTGCCTGTGTTCCTAGAGACAGAACCCAGTGCCCAATGCATGAAGCACATTTACCACTGAGCTATTCCTACAACTCCCAGCCCTCTGCCACCCCCTCCTTCTTTTGTGTTTTGGTCTCTCTAAGGCACTTAGGGTAGCCTCGAACTCACTGGTAACCCAGGGAGGCTGCCCCGCACCCTCAGTCTCCCTTTTCAGCCTCCTGGATAGCCGAGGTTACAGGCCTGTGCCAGCAGGCCAAGTTATTAAAATAAAAGAGGCTTGAATTTTACTGCCACCATGTTTGAAGACAGCCAAGACAAAAACATTTTCATACTTTTAAGCCATTAAGAAATATGTCATGGACACCACGGGGTAAGTATGTCACATGACAAACCTTCATAGATTGCTGAAAGGATGGACAAACTCAATAAAACCACTTTAGCAAACTCAGGCAGTATTCTGTTGAACATGTGTACACCCTGATCTAGCAATTCCACACAAGGATAATAATAGCAGCACAATTTGAGTAATAATCTCAAATTGTAAACAACCCAAGAGGCCAAAGAATGAAGAGGTAAACAGAGATAACTGCATAGGAGTTAGAATATTCTACAGCACGGAGCCTTGGGTAGGCACAACAGATGAATGAACCTCAAAAACAGCGTGGAATGAAAGAATCTAGTCCCAGAAGTATTCTTAAGGATGTATCACTTGGTTTCGTGTATGCAAAATTGTGTAGCCTGTTAAATTGATCTAGTATAGAATCTGTGATTAACGGGGTGGGGGGAGAACCAGTTATTAGGAAACAATTTCATTGGAGACCCAAGGAGACTGGCTGTAGCTGCGTGGGATGGGCTGAGAAGGCTATGGGCAGAAAACAAGACTAAAGCAATGGGAGGGGAGTGACTGGGACCACAGAGAACTCCAACCAAAAAGAGAGAGAGTAGGGTGAATTCTTCACCCAGCATCACCAAGAGGATGAAGAGCCTGGTGCTGTCAGTCTGTTTCATTTCAGCCATTCTGGCAGGAGGTAGCATACACTGTTATTATCTGCATTTCCTTGAGGACTAATGATGTCATACATCGTTATTATCTGCATTTCCTTGAGGACTAATGACATCATACATTGCTATTATCTGCATTTCCTTGAGGACTAATGACATCAAACATTGTTACTATCTGCATTTCCTTGAGGACTATTGACAACATACATTGTTATTTACATTTCCTTGAGGACTAATGACATCATACATTGTTACTATCTGCATTTCCTTGAGGACTAATGACATCAAACATTGTTATTATCTGCATTTCTTTGAGGACTAATGACATCAAACATCGTTATTATCTGCATTTCCTTGAGGACTAATGACATCATATATTGTTATTATTTGCATTTCCTTGAGGACTAATGACATCATACATTGTTATCTGTATTTCCTTGAGGACTAATGACATCATACATTGCTATTATCTGCATTTCCTTGAGGACTAATGACATCAAACATCCTTATTATCTACATTTCCTTGAGGACTAATGACATCAAACATTGTTATTATCTACATTTCCTTGAGGACTAATGACATCAAACATCGTTATTATCTGCATTTCCTTGAGGACTAATGACATTATACATTGTTATCATCTGCATTTCCTTGAGGACTAATGACATCAAACATCATTATTATCTGCATTTCCTTGAGGACTAATGACATCAAACATCGTTATTATCTACATTTCCTTGAGGACTAATGATATCATATATTGTTATTATTTGCATTTCCTTGAGGACTAATGACATCAAGCATCTTTCTGTACGTTGTTTGGCAACTGTGATATTCTATTCTCCAAAGGACTGTTCAAGAATTCTGCTGATTCTCACCCCAATTTTAATCAGGTTGAGTGTATTTTGCCCATTGTTTTTGTGGAATCTATATATTCTCGATGCAAGGCACTTTGTTAGATATACATGTCTGTACCACTTTCTTTTAGACTCTCTTTCTTTGACCTATTCATGTACTGTTAGCCAATACCATACATACCACCATAATGACGGCTGCTTTATAGTAAGTCTTAATAGCTGGAAGTTCTTAATAATGCTTCATTATTCAAGGTTCTTCATATTTCCATTTAGATTTTGGAGAAATTTTATAATTTTCAAAAAAAGACACTGGATTAGGTTGAAACTGCCATTAAAGCTATAAATCATATTGGGGAGACTATCATTTTTACAATCCTTTCAATTGGTAAAAATATATGACTAAATTTAATATCATTGAACTCCATTTGCTTTAAACATTTGCTTTTAGGTTCAGGGAATACATTTGGTGGTAATTTTTCTTAGGAAAAACTTCAGCTAATTCATAGAATGAGTTAAGAAATGTTCCATTTTCACTGTTCTCTAGAAGTGTTTGTGTAAGACCAGAATGAATTTTCTTCCTTAAAATTTTGGAGTAATTTATTCCTAAGCAATATGGGTTTGGGATTTAATTTCTGAGAAAGTATTAACTTGTTTTCTTATGTAAACACTAGATAATAGATTATTATGATCTATACTTTCTTTGGGCATATTTTTGTAAGTGATGTTTTTAAAGAAATTAGCCACTTTCTCTAAGTTGTCCAGTTTATGGATAGGAAATAATAATGATCACTTAGTATTGTCTCAACATCTATATTACCTGTAGTAGTGACTCCCTTATTTTCCATGATGTTACCAATCACAGTAACATTTTCCAGAAACCACTCTGGGTCTTGTCAAATTCTAAATTTGTGTATCTTTTTCTCTTTCTTTGATGTTTGCTAATGGTTTTGCAATTCTGCTCCCTAATGTGCAGCTGCCTCATGCCCTGGCCTGCAGCAGAACAGCATTAGCCTCAGTGTTAGAGGAGATTCTACGAATCATTATTAGCTCTGGACTGTGGCCATGGCTATTGTGTTTTCACAAACTATGATTCAGGATTTAATTTGCTGATTATTTCCTGGTTTCCTGAGTTGGAAATTCCAATGAAAACTTCTACTTTTTTGCTACTACATACATTTAAAGTGTGAATTGCCCTCTAAGTGCTGTTCCAGCTCACTGTTTGCAAAGGCTGCATTTTCATTAGCTCTGATGCTCATCTTGAAATACTTTTCTGCTAAATAGAAATGCCTCCAACGTGGGTTATTTTAAATTTCCCAAGTATTTGGAAATTTCTTAATGATATTTCTACTACTTAGCCTTAATTCAATTTTATGCTGGTCAGAAGATACATATTGATTCCAATCCTTTGATATTTACCCAGACATACTTTCTGGCCGAAATATATTCAATTTTGTTAAATGTCCCATAAGCACTTAAAATCATTCATGCACATTTTAAAAGAAACAGTTGTTGGGTGTATTAGTCTATATTAGTCAATTCGGTCAGTTAGCTAATCATAATTTTCAATTTTTTACTCACACTTTTCTTTTTGTGAGATATGTGTGTGCGTGTGTGTGTGTGTGTGTGTGTGTGTGTGTGTGTGTGTTGCATACATGTTAACCAGTGTGTGAGTATGCATGCCCATGAAGAGGCCAGAAGCCATTGTGTGCCTTCTTCTGTCATTCTCTCCTTTAGTTGAGATAGGGTCACTCACTGAATTCGAAGCTCACTGTTTTCACTATGGTATTTCTCAGTACACTAGGTGCTCTGCCTGTGTTACTGAGGAGCTACAAGGTGAGGGCCTGGGATGAGACGAGGAAATGTCACAATCCCAAATGAAACTAAAATCATCCAGAGTCCTTCGAAGTTTACAATTAATTCCAATAAACCATTTTCTTTGACCTGTCTTTTAAACGCAAGATGAAACTTCACTTTTATTAATATCTAAACTCTACCAGGCAATCTATCCTTTAAACAAAGTGAGTGGCTTCTGATTACAAATCCAACCCAGCGGCATGCTAAGCCATTGAGGTTGCCCCTGACTTAACTATTTTCTTAGCTGCTTTCCTAGAGACCTCCCCCTCCATGCTCAGAGCCCTCCTCTCCACTCACCTAAGACCTAGCCTTCCAGTCTGATGCCCAGGGGCATGGTGCTGAGACAGCACGTTATCACACCCACATCTTTTATTTAGACACCCTTAGATGTATGCACACACTCGAAAGGAAATCACTTATTTGCTCCAAGCATCTAAAGGAAGAGCCAGAGTTAAAAACAGTAATCCTAAAGGACTTTGGGACCTTAAACACATCCTGTAATCGACCTCCCAACTAAATATTTATACTCAAATAAAAAACCATTGTTGGGACCCTTTCATCTGGAAGATTAAGCTTCTACTTTAAATTAAAAGATCTGATACATCACAACTGCCAGGGCTGTTTCAAATATCACCAGAGACAGGGGTATGTGTTTTCTTGGCCTTCCCAGTCTACTGGTGTTAACAGAGGTCACAATTTAAGGGTTGTTTTCCATTTATATGGAGGACTAATAAAGAGCACATGAGTAGTTTCCAGATAGACAGGGCTATCTGGGAAGGAATGCTCTATACGCACACTGCTAGTTAAAAATATGCTGAGTCCTCTGCAATTACTGTATTGGCAGAAAGGCCAAGCACCAGGTCAGATAACTACTGTGGTTTGCTCTTTGCAAGGCACAGCCTGAGATGATATAAAAATAATTATATGCACAAACCAGATTTTCCAAACTGCTTATTCAGTTTCTAGGTCAGTATAGCTGGACAAATCCTCTGGAAGTTAAGGTTCACAGCTGACCATGAATGGCTAGTTTGCTTGTATTTCTACTGTGTACTGCTCCATCTATTTAGACATGATGTTTAGTCCTCATTCTCCAGAGACCTTTACTCCTAATAAGGACAGTTAAGTCAGAGGACATCAAAGCCATGCTACTGCAGAAGTTGAACACTGACTTCATTATTACTATGTAATTAAAACTTCAGGCTTCACACACAACCTGGTACTCAACTGCTTGCAACTCAAAACAGCAGGATGGATTATTTTCATGAGTACAGCCAGCTCCATAGAACACAGTGGTTTCCCTTCAGTTCAACCAATTCTTAATCATTTGTATTTTTTAATGTATTAATTTTGCCTTTATAGAAGGAAACTGGATACATCAGCCAGTCTTTATGAGTGCTAGACTACATTAGGGTTTCAGAAATGTAATGCATCTTCTATCTTAAACCAACACGAACTTAACCTTGCTTGTTGAGATGTTCACTGCTAGGGAAGAAGAGAGGCCAGGCATACTATAGGCACAGAGGGGGATGGGGACAAATCATTGCCAGAGACAAATGAAGAGGCAGCAAATAAGAAATGCAATTTCATAACAGATCTGAAGATTTCCACAATGGGACAGGAGACAGTTTTAGGAGACATGGCCAGTGGGTTTAAAAATGGACATGTGCCAGCGGAGAGGCCTCTTGGCAGGTTTCCAAGCTCATCAGTTCTCTGGTTTCTGGTGGGATTTCCCTCCACCCCTGTGTCCTCCACCAATTTCCCCAACCCTAATTGTCTTCTCCTTCACTCAGATACACTACAGAGTCTCTGTGTCTCTGGAAATTAATCACTATTTGAGAGATTAATTGGAATTTTAAGGTTATTAATTGTAATTTCCTCTTCCTCTGGCTTTTTTTTTTTAATTTTAAGGGAATCTACAAGGACTCCTTTAGTGGCTAAAATGTGTCTTAGAGAGAGGGAGAAGAAAGCTCCACCCTACAAAACACCTCCCACTTTGAGACTTAGTTATTGCATGTAGAAAATTACTTAGACTTAGTTAATAATCACACCTGAGGATTTAAGAAAGAAGTTGGTTTACATAATAAGACAGTGGATAAACTATTAAAATGTCCAACAATACCATTTCCACTCTCAGCTGCCTCCTATTCAAAGTAAATCATTTAAAGAAGAGGAGTTGATTATTTAAAAGCAAAAGAAAAGATAACACCTAAAACTTTCCCCCATGGACTATGGTCATTTGAAGTTTTATTTCCCCTGGGAATGGAATCCTCTGCTGGATGCCACAGATATGAATGCATGCACACACAGACCAAACACATAGCTTTGCACTCAGGTACATCCTTGCCCTGGAATGACATGACAACAAGTATTTCCAAACATTTTTTAGGCTTATTTATTATTCTGTGTGTATGAGTATTTTGCCTGCATGTATATACATGAACCACATGTGTACCTGGTGCCCTCCAAGGTCGGAAGGGTAAGTCAGACTCCCTGGGACGGTTGTGAGCCACCAAGTGGGTGCTGGGAATTGAGCCTTCTGGGTCCTCTCCAAGAGCAACAAGTGTTCTTAACCTCTGAGCCAACTTTCCAGCACAGCAGTAAGTATTTTTAATCATAAGTAAATGTCTCCTGGCACAACATAAACACTGAGTTGCAACTCAGAGGAAGGAAAAACCTTGGGTGCATGCTGATTTTAACAAAGCATTCTTTATGGTAAGGAACTACAAGGCTGGTTCCAGGCTTTACAAGACCCTTAATCCAGACATCTGGAAGGCTTCTCCAAACTGTGACATTTACAGAAGCCCAGACAATGAGAAAGTGGGAGCACCCTATCGAACCAGAATAAGTACCTCTGCCAGGGAAAGTGGGGGAAGTGACCAGCTTCTCCTTGCAGCATGTACATCCTCAGTCTTGAGGCCACACTGTGCAACCATGTATCAGAGTCTCCAGGTAAAACAGCTGCTGGCATCAATGAGAGGATGTGGAAAACACAGGACTCACAGAAACTCGGGCCAACTCTGAACATCAGCAGTCACCGCTATTGAGGATCGCCCGAGTTCGGCAGAGCGGCTTTTGCTCTTTGGGCTGTGAACTTTTTCAGTAAAGTTAATGTCATTCATTCTTGCTTTTGCTCATTAAAAAAAGAAATTTTTTAAGAGCTTATGATGGATGTAATAGTCTTTCTGCTGGGAGCTGGTGACCTCAGAGTCCCTTCCTTCAGAGAGCAACAGTCAACTGGAAACACTCTAAGGAGTTACAAGTTAGCTGCTGCATATTTCTTTTTGTCCCTAGAGCCAGGCAAGGCTGGAACCAAACCTGTTCTCACGATAGATGAAAGAGAACCAGGGAAAAGGAATAGGAAAGGAAAGATGTGGAGAGCAAGATCCAGGCCCTGACGTCTGCCTCACACTTTCTATAGATTAAATGTTTGAGAAATTTAATCAAGTAAATAAGGGATAGTCAATAATAAATTAGCATGGAGCATATACTCAATCACAGAGGGATTTATTTCTCTTTCTCTGAAATTATAACTATTGAACATACTCAGATGTGACGATGGCTTTAGCAGTTTAAGCCTATCAAGTCAGTCTCCGCCAAGAACTTTGTGCTGAATGGGGCAGATAAGATGAGTGCTCCTTACTGATGGACACAGAAGATCATGGAACAGAAAAGAGGAATTCTGTAAAAGCTGAGATGAGGTTGGAGGTTCCTGTCACAGGCGATGTCAGTTGAGAAAGCCTCCCCCATCCTCGGAGAGATGAGGCTTCCTAGAAATGTCAGCTAATGTTGCAACGTATGGCCAAAAGGAAGTGGTAGGCCAGGAGGCCAAGGGAGAGGTTCCTCCAAAGTCCACACAGGACAGGAAGCAAAGCATTAACAAAAACGTGAGGACATCTGGGTGCCAGGAAACATGCCAAGCCACTGGGCACTATAAAGGTGAGTAAGACCAGTGCCTTCCCTATTACTCAAGAGCCATAGGACAGGAGGCTGTATTTGAACATAAACGAAAGTACACAGGGGGCAGGAGTGAACTAATGTAATTGGAGGTGAGGTGAAAAAGCATTTATTCTTCACAAGGAAGCATAGAGAAACACTACCTCTAGACCCAGAGGGAAGAAAACATGACCACAGCTTCCCTCCACAAAGGTCACCAGTTTCCCACGACAGACAGATGAATTAAAGACAGCACTGTTCAAGCTTTTGGTGAGTGTGCACACAAGCTACAATCATAATAATAGTGCATCCTCTCCCTCACCCTTTACCCTCCCACCCCCTCTCCTCACCTCCCACCCTCCACCCCCACCCCACGGGAGTCCTTACCAACTGAATATTTACAGATACAATGTTGCCAGACCTGAGTTTTGTTTCAAAATAAACAAGGGCATTGGGGTAGGATGTGATTACCACTAAAGCTAAATGTTTGTCTTTAGGTTAGACTATGTGAAAATGCTGCACAATAAAAAAAGTTACTTAAAATATGAACTGGTAACAAAAGCCCACCAAACATGTAGGAGAAGATGAAAATTTAAATGGCAACCTAATACAATGATGCTATTTAGTGTAATGAGTTTAAAAATAAACAAAAGTGCTTTGAAAGCTGGGATTATATGATCACGAGGTTTCCATATGCCATGTATACCGCATCCACACCCTGAGCAAGCAAACTGGGTCTACATGTTGTTGGGGTTCAAGGCCAATTCAAGATGTTTCCAAAGTGCTAGCCACTACCCTGCAGTGGACTATGTCCTCAACTTGGAAGGCCTGGGCTAATTTTTCTATTAGTTCTTTAAGAATGCTGTACCATGAGTTTTGATCATAATCACCAATCCCTACCCCATTTCCCAGAGTTTCCCTTCCATGACTTTTTGTCTTTCCCCCCAAATCAAGGTCAATTTGTACTGCCTAAATATTCTTGGGTGTGTGGCCTTCTACTCGATGGTAGTTGACTTACAAGAGGCTACACTCTTAGAGAAAACTGACCCTTCCTTTCCTAGCAGCCAACAACTAGTTTTCAAATGAATGAATACTAATACAACAGAAAAAAAAACAGTACCAGAACATTTTGTACTATAAAACCATTTTCATGGGTATAGATACACACATGTGTATTTTGTGTGCATAGCATGATGTGTTAGTCTGTTAAAGCCTAAGTCCACGTATGGCACTCTCCTCCAGAATTGTCACACTCATTGTAGAAACCAAATTCCTGCAAGGTCCAATGGGACCAGCTATGATTTGTTTCTGTCCTGCTTGGTCCCATTACCCTGCACTCGAGACCATCGGTGTTTCTATCCCTGCAACATTTCAGGTGCATGCTCCCATGGGCCTCAGTGCTTGTGGCTCAACACCTGGTGTGGCTCCATGCCTGCATTGGCTCTTGGCCCACAAGCTACACAATGGTTCCTTTACCTTCAAATGTCACCTTCTCAGAAAAGACACCTCCAACCCCATATTTCAAAATTCAGAGCCCTTGCCTCTTGCCTTCTGTATTTACCCCTGTTTTTGTTTTCCGCCCCCCATGGAAGTTCCCACCTTCTAATTACATATTATATATAGTATAATTATACAGGGATGCATACATATATCCTATGCCATTTCTTCTGTTTACTACCTCTCTGTCTTTACATCTCCAGGAGGTCCAGAATGTTTGCCTTTCTGGTCCACAGCAGTAGTTTCTCTCACACCTAGAATACCTGTGAATTTGTGAGAGTAAATGTGCACTGGACTGTGATGTTTGTAATACATGTATTGGTGTGGGTCACACAGCCTTGTATGACAGTGTCTTGGAGCACACTCATGGAGCTCTGAGGCACTCGACATTGAAAGGTGAATGCAGCACATGCACCCAACAGTCCTTCCTATTTCACAACTGGGTGCTGCCTATGGAAACTGCCGTTTAAAGCGTGTGGGGCAGCGGAGCTGGAAGTGAAAACAGTATTGCTCCCTTGAGCAGCCACCACAGCATCACAAATTAGTAAGAGGAGATAGGCAGTCAGAAAATCATAAAAATTTCAAGACCTTCTCAGACAATCTGGCCTGACCTAATCATTCCACCGACGAGCGTCAAAGTTACAAAGCAGTACTGCCATTTGCCCCAGGGCACACAAAAAGTAAATGCTGTGCTGAAACTAGTGGAGACTTAGCTCATGTGACTTCCCACCTAGGGATCTCCACTCACCCTGCCCTGCCCTAAAAAAATGAGAAACAGGAACGGCTCCCCACAAGCTCTCCGCCTGGTCTCTTTGCTTTAAAAGTCACCTGAAAGCCTTTCTGCAGCTAGATGCCAATCACCTTTTCCAGGAGAGCCCTGGCAATTTTTGCAAGAATCTCTATTTTAAAAAAACAAAGAGCTGCTAATGATCACTATTTCTCATAAATGAAAGCCTTAAAAATTCCCTGCCATAGCAACCGGGAGAAGTTGACTCATCTACTATTATCCTGTGACGTTCTAATAATACAGTTCCAGTGTATGTCAGGCCCAGGGGTGCTAGTCTGTCAAGAATCAAAACTTTTAACCCCCACAGTTCCATTTTTTTATTAGAAGTAAAGGGTCTGAACACTTTTCACATCAATACATCTATGTTTCCCAGAGCCATGGGCAAAGTCATGTACCATAAAGCATTAACAAGAGAAAGTGGTTGTGAGAAAGGTGTAGATCTCCTGAAGTCTGTCCAGAACAAAGCAGTTTCTCAGGCAGTGATGGTCACACAGAGTAGATGGTTGGAACTGCTCTCTCCTCTGACCCTGAGAGGTCATTAGAACTTCATTCTTTGAGATGCCTGTCAAAGATATATTGGTTCCCATTTTCTTAACAGAACCCTCTTCTGTCTGGATCTTCAGAAGAAGCTGGCCCATTCTCATTCCAGAAAAAGGTTTCGACTGGACGAAGAGCATCATGGGAATCCTACTTCCTTGCCTGTGATAGGTTTACACCTAAGCATGTGCCAACACTGTAGCCAATGAGGAAAAGGAACATTTGCTGCAGGCACCAATGCTTACGGAGAAGGTTTTCCAATTTTCCATAGAGCCAGTGGGGGAAAAGAATCTAGCGATGATTCCAAGACTGTTGTCACCTTGACACCAGAGTGAAGCTAAAGAAAAAGGCTCACCCATGAGGAAGGGAGAGCTGAGAGAATTAGAGAGAAGCAGACAGGGTGAGAGGTCACAGCGCACAGAAACTGTGTGATGTTGGAGGTGTAGTACCCTATCCCCCAGGACTCTTGCATTGTGGCCAGGAAGAAGGGCTGTGCATATGTCTGTCACTCATGCTGCTGTTTTCCTGAGATAAGCTTAAGTGGTGAGTGAGGAGTGGGTCCCAGGACTCTTCAGTTAGAGAGAACTCAACATGTGGCATTAGGAAGTGGGAGGATGGATGGGGTGAGGAGGCAGAGCAGCTGCAGAGGCCAGCATAGGGCACATCACTTGTCACTGCTCTTGTGCTAGGGGATTCAGAGAGGGGAGCCAGACTTCATCCCAGGGAGGACACAGACACCGGATCCACTCTACCCCATTCTCACTTCCCTTCTGGACACCAGGAAAACGCTCCTATGAGACATTAAGAAAAGAATCGACAAAGATGTTCCAGTCCCGGGGTCACTGTCGCTGCCACCCTAGTCTTCACCTCCATTGGCTCCAGGCCAGAGCCATCACTCTGTCAAGCTGACAGTCTCCACACAAAGGGCAAAGAGGAGAACTTCTCTGCAAGCCAGTGCTGGAGAGCAGCAGGTGTCTGGAAGATGCTCATTAACTGGAGTCAGCAGTATACATTGTGTGGCTCTTGAAACGCTCCTGTTTGTGCTGATTCATAGTTTAGATGTGATTGGATCAAACACATTTTTCTTGACTTTTTCAGGATGAAAGTCCACACTGTCAGAACACCCGAGAACGCTATTCCTCTGCAGGGTTTTGGTCTTTCTAAGAAAGTGTTTCTTGTGTAATACTGTGATCTTACATGATCAAAGGGTGCCGCTGGCCCTTTGACGAGAAATAACAAAAGAGGCAGCTGAAGACATCCTTAGGAACATCTGCACAGCCAAGAAGATATGCTTCGGAATGTTTACACAGCCAGCCTTCGGAGGGCGCAGCAGCAGCAGATGCACAGCTGTATTAGTAACCATAACGGATCAGGGGGACCCTCAGCTCTGAAAGACTCACATTCCACTGGGAGGGTATAACAGTTGTGTCCAGGGTTTAGAATGCTAAAAAAATCTAATTAACTAGTGACGAAAAACGTGTTAATTGCTTGTCCAACATTGGGGAAAGACCTGCTGTTCTCCCCATTCTTCCGTGGGAGGGGGAATGCCCCTGTCATTAGGGGACAATGGAAGAAGAGGGGGGCACTTGTCCAGTGGAGGCTGAGTGAGCCACTGGCAGTAGAATAAAAATGAATGTGGAAATAAAGGGGAGATGAGGCCCCAGATTCGCCTGCCATTTATAATTTTGGCTATTCAGGAGAGTGAGACGCCTGCCATTTATAATTTTGGCTATTCAGGAGAGTAAGACAGGAGGATTGCAAGCTCATGGACTGTCTGAGCAACTTAGTGAGACATAATCTCAAAATAAAAGTTAAAAAAAAAGATCTGGAGATACTGCTCAGTGGTAGAGTCCATGCCTAGGATATAGGAGGCCCCAAGCCCAATCCCAGTACCACAGGGGAGGGAAGACAGGAGGGAGGGAGGGACAGGGAAGGAGGAAATGGGAGGGGTGCAGAAAGGAAGGAAGGAAGGAAGGAGTCCCACTGTGTGACATGTAAGTGATCAATGGGGTGGGCTTAAATGCCTCCTGATTACTAGCATCCTGTCCAGAATGGATCTGTCCTGTGGATTTTTTCCTATGGTCTTATTACCTTGTGAACATTCTACCTTCTTATTTTGTTGCTGTTGTTTTAGTTTGGGTTTATTGTTGTTGTTTTGTTTTGTTGAGGCAGGCTTTCATTGTGTCTCTCTGGCTGGCCTGGAACTCCTTTGTAGACCAGGCTGGCTGTGACTCCCAGGTACTGGAATTAAAAGCACGTGCCACCATGCCTGGCCCTCATTTTTATTATATTAACTTTAGCATTTAAGAAAGTAATAGCTTTAATGGGATACAATTAACAGATACCACACAATTCATCTGCTAAAAAATGCAAAATTTAATGACTTTTCCTGTATTCATAGATATCTGCAACTATTACCACAGTCAAATTTAAATAATTTCAATGTCCCAAAAGACAACTCCTACCCGTTAGCAGAGGCTCACTTTCATCTCCAACCCTCCCGACCTCAGGAACAACGAATCTACTTCCGAGTCTATGATTTGTCTCTCCTGGATGTCTCCTATCAGTGAAATCAAACACTGTGGTCTTCTGTGAATGGCTTCATTCCCTTGCCACAATGTTTCTCAGGCTCATCTTGTAGCATGTAAATTGCATCCCTGTATTTACATTTCCTAAGTGTCCACTATTCACTTCTGCGGGAGCTTGAGAACTGAAGTCCTGGTTCAGAAAAGATAGTTTGGTTTTGTCGGGAGTCAAATGACACAAAGAACTACTTTGTATAATAGGAGTTATATTTGTATATTGTGAATTTAAAGAAAAGCAATATTCTGAAACCCACTGAAGCAGGAGCCAATGTGAACGGGTAGCTAGTCTTTATACAACTGGAACATGGGCGCTCCTCTGACAGAGTGCCTGACATATAAATATTCATGCTCCCTCACATCTAGCCACTGAGTGTCCCCTGTATGGTGGGTACCACTCAAAACTTCAACTTTAGCACTTAAAAAACAAACAAAAATTCAGAGTCGCGGACTTAATCAGGAAGGGTCGGAGGAAGACAGAGAAAGGAGGGAAAGTCCGGAGAAGATTGAGGAGAGAGAACACCCCTAAGTTGCATGGTGGCTTCCTGGCCACTGTCTTATATGATTCACAACACGCAGGTCTATTGGCAAAAATTCTTTTGCATATGTAGGCAATTCTCTAGAGACACATGTTTGCCTGCATGATGGTCCACAAGCAACGCACATCCAGTAGACCACATGTCAAACTTGGGTATTTTCCTGTGAGGTAGATCTTCTCCTTCAATGGTGGGCAACAAGCCACAACCCCTCATCAGCCATGTGATCACAGGATGGAATCAGTATGCTGGGCTGCTAAGCCCCGATGCTCCCCAGTAGATCAAATGTGTCCTGGGCTTTCACAACTTACAATATTTTACATTTACAATGTGCTTATTTGGATGCAAGCCATGTAACTTGAGGAGACTCTGCAGAGTACTACAATCTGCGTAGTACATAGTAGTTAACTTAAAGAGCCAGTCCTCTGGGTAAGAAAGTATAAATAATACTGCCCTTAGAACTGTCTAAACTAATGTTAAATGGCATTGGCAATGTGGGGGTGCACACTGGCTGGCTTGGTTCTACTATAACGCAAGGGTTTGAGAGGCTGCTGAGGAAGAGCTGGTCAATGTATTAAGAAAAGGTGTGTCCAGACAGCAGACCATGAGTGGAGTTATCACCCAGGAAGGGCACTCACAAAGCCTCTTTCTAGAATGTAAATAGCTTGATAGCAGAGATTTTGATTGTTTTCCCCCCATGAATTTTCAGGTCTTCTACACAGTCATTTACAGATTCATTCCTCACAGTCTTGCCAGTCCATTTTATAGACTCAGCAGCCCAGGTTAACAGAGCCCACCGCTGCTGGTGATGCCTTATCAGAGGTGTGTGGCACAAATGCACTCGCCTCTCTTTACAAACCCCAACAACTGGATGGTAGAAACAAGTTTCTGAGAGTTCGATGTAAAGCAGAGGAAAGAACAGCCAGCCACTCAAATGGACTGGATTCATTGCTAGGAAGAAATGTAGCTCAAACTCCAGATGGAGTCAGACATGTCTCCAGGAACCTCTGAATGACAGATTTACACTCAGCTATTCATGAACAGGAGATGCTGCAGGGCATCTTCTCCCCGAAAGGCTGCTCTGCCTTTTTACAAAACACTACGCTAGTGCAGTACAGTACAAGGCTAAATAGAACAACAGCCATCAGCAGGCTCTTAGGACAAGTGACTTTCAAACCTTATGATGCTGGATACACTTACATGTCTAGTATCTGCTATGGTCAGTTGATGTTTCCTCAGAGGAAGACTTTATACTGGGGGGTGAGGGTGGGAGAGGGAGGTGTGTAGGTTAGTTTGGCAAACCAGCATAGGGCCCTTGGGTGGTCAAAGTTCAGCCCTAGCGCATAGTCATGTCACAGAGAAAATGAACTTCCTTGGTCACAGAGTACCGTCGGCCCTAGACATTGATCATGAGGGAGGTGGCAGAGAGTGTCATGCGTATAAGCCAAGGGGGGCCCCAACCCAAAGCTCACAAGTCAAAGGGCACATGCTGTGGGAGACACTACAGTGCCCTCTGCATATGAGAATCAGCAAATAATAAACACACTTTAATGTTCCCGATGCTGTCTGTGGGGACAAGCATTGGAGAACAAAGTGGCTAATTTTTCTATAATAAAGTGAATTTGAATGAGCAACTTAAATCAATATTAGGCACTGGTATTATGTGTATTAATATCTACATATCATTAGCATAATCCCAAGTGAATTTTTTCATTACTAAAAGTAATGCTAGGCTTGACTTTTCATTTCCTTTGGTATTAACTTATATGCAATATAAATTTGGTTAGAAATAACTTTTGTTTGAAAGCTGATCTACTTCCACTCTCTGTGTAGACATAGAAAGACACACAGTTATATGCACGTGTGTGTGCGCGTGCGTGCGTGCGTGCGTGCGTGCGTGTGTATACACATACAGATTGGCCGCAGGATGCCTCAGCCCAGGGACTATCAGAGGAACATTTTGCACACAGGCAGAGAGAGATGGGCCCCTTGTCTTCTTCCAACTTCAGAGCACTGAAGACTTTCTTTGAAAGGAAGGGTGTATACAAATCTAACATACAGATATGTAAAATGGGGAATTTTAGTAAATCTAAAACAAAATAAAACAAAAAGCAAACCCTTCTATGCAAGAGTCTAATGAATGCCCCAACCTGCTCTCTGTATGGCACTTCAATTCCAAACCATGAATAGATTCATGAACGACTAATGACATACTCAAGTCTGGGACTAAATTCAGGACCTCAGAAAACAGGCTCAGCTGTTTGAACGGCCAGAGAGTCACTTTCTGGAAAGCATACCATGAGAAACACTAGGTGTGCATCAGCAGGTTGTGCTTGGCAAAGGCTAGAGCAAGATTGCTCACTGGAGCCACCCAGACCAGTTTTGTCTACTGTAGAGGAATTATGAGCCACACGTGCAACATTAAATACACTAAGAGTCACACAAACATTTTAAAATCAAGTGAACTTAATTTTAAAGTAATTTTATTTAATTTATTTTTCCACACATATTTTCCACACATATTCAGAATTTCTAAAGGTCAATAAGATAATTTTCATTTGTTTCTGTTATACTGTCTTTAAACCTGTGTTGGTCAATTTTACATTACCCTGACACCAGCTAGAGCCATTTGGGAAGAGGAATTCTCAGCTGAGAAAACACCTCCATAAGATTGACCTATCCAAACAGTGCTTTCTGGACACAACAGGATGGATGCACATATGAACTCATAGGACTGTGGCAGCATGCAGAGGGCCTGCACAGGTTCAAGCCTGATGGGGTCCCAGCGCTGAGAGTAGGAAACGGACATGGGATCCCACCCCTAACCAAGAAGCTGTCTGCAATTGACACTACTGGAGAGGGAAAATCATTTTTCTCCAATGGAGGGTCACCAGGATGATCAATCACACTCCAGGGCAGGCCCCACGCCCAGTAGTAGTCGCCAGCACAGAATGAACTGGATGATGTTTTTATGGACTCTTTTGTTTCATTTTTGCTTTGTTCTGGCACTTTTCCATGAACTGGCCTTTTATTTGTTTGTTTTGACTTTCATTTTTGGGAGGTTTGTTGTTGTTATTGTTTCTTGGTTTTGTTTTGTTTTGTTTTTTGAGAGAACATAAAGTTGAGTGTGTAGGGTGGTTGGGAGGAGGTGGAATGGGGGAGGGGAAATGATCAAAATATATTGTATAAAAAATGTTTTCAATATAAAAGAAAAACTGGCTTGTAAGGCAAGTTTGTGAAGCATTTTCTTGATTAATGATTGATGTGGGAAGGCCCAGCTCTCTAGGAGTGGTACTAACCCTGGGCAGGTGATCCTTCTTTGTATAAGAAAGCAGGCTGAGCAAGCCAGTAAGCAGCATTCCTCCATGGCTTCTGCTTCAGTTCCTGCTTTCAGGTTCCCACCTTAAGTTCCTGCCCTGACTTCCTTCAGTGATAGTTACCTGAAAGTTGTAAAATGAAATAAATCCTTTCCTCCCTAAGATGCTTTTAGTCATCAATAATTCAGAGACTGGCCATAATTCATTGACCCCTGGCCATGTGAGGCCACCATATTGATCAGAGCAGATCTAGGTCTGAGAATGAGACTCTTATGGGTAAATCTGCAACCCCTGCATGCTGAGAGATGTAGCAAGAGATTGACTCCTGAAGCCATGTTCTTGCTTCTTACTT
>CABHPP010106658.1:417-34201 GCA_902168425.1 Peromyscus attwateri
AGCTGGTCCAAGAGAAGGGGTTCCTGGTGGCCAGGAGGGGTTCCTGGATGCATCAGAGCCCCAGGAGGATGGGCTGAAGCTTAGGAGGGCCACCCTAGCTCAGGGAGCCCTGAGACCAGCCCAGCAGTGATGCAAAGACTGCTACTTAGAAGCTGTGTCCCTGGAGCAATTAACTGAGCCCCAACTTTCTCACTCTAAAGTGGGGGTGTCACAGCAATATACCTTCGCCAAGAAGGTATTTTGGGACTAGGTGTAGCTCGTTGATAGAGTGTGTGCTTAGCATGCTCCTCATGTTGAGTTTGACACTCAGTGCCCCTCTCCCATTAAAAAATAGTATGTCTTGAAATGCGCTTGGTAGTTCTACCCCGAGAGGCCCTAATGTCTCTAAAGGGAGGTGAGAGAGAGGGTTTGGGTAGGAGTCTTTACCGTGCTGGATTCTTCTAGACCGTCCACTCAGGAGCTGTCCCACTCACCTGGGACCCTGCATTCTCCCTGGTCTGGTATTTTGTTGTTTTATTGTTCATGAGGGGAGAAGCATTTTGAACCCCTTGCTCATGGCTAGATTGCCCAGGACACAGGTTTTCCTAGAGAGCAGGCAAGAGTGACACCATTCGAGGACAGGGACCTAACCTGGAGCACCCTGAGACTCCGGGTCAACTCCAAAGTTCAGATTCTACTAGTGTGGGGGTTTAAATCATTTGGCTAGGACTGGACTAAACTAAAGTAACTATTGGATCATAAATGGGATTACAGAGGGAATATATTAAGTCTTGGCTGTTGTAGCAAAATGCCATAGGTTGGGTGGCTTGTGAACGCTGGTGTTCTTAGTTCTAAAGCCTGGGTAGTTAAGAATCCGGTCCCTGTCAAGTTCAGTGGATGGTGAGCGCTGCTTTCTCACTGATGGGATTCCACTCTCTGCCTTGGGAAAGCTCTGTTCAGCTTCACTGAAATTACTGCCTCTTGAAGCTTCCGTGATGATAAACCAAAATGACCACACATGTGTAGAATCCTGGCTAGCCAAAAAGTACTCAGGGCATTTACGGAGCACCCTGTGATCGTGAGGCCCGGAACTCTATGCAGGATCCCAGAACAAGACTGTCTTTTTACTGCTGCCTGCACTGAAATCCTAGCTCCCAAGGTGAGAGTGCTGGGTGGGAGGACCTTTGGGTAAATGATGGGAGCAGAGGCCTCAAGAGTGGCCTCAGAACTACGCACAGTTGCCAAAGAATACACGGCTTTGAGACCCTGCCAGAGTCTCAGATGTCTCATGGCCTTGTGGGGATCTGTGAGCCACAGGCCCTGAGCACCAGACCTGATTCTAAGGGTAATGTCAATTCGATTCATCGTCAGTTACCGTCCAAAGTCAGTTACCACCCACTGTGCATGTGCTGGCCGGTGTGGACCGAGGCTCCGCTTCCGAATGAATGTATACTAATCCAGTGCTACAGTGGTGATCCTGTGGACCTGATCCGTCATGACCACCATCATTCTTTAGTCCTGCAGCACCCCTTGAGTACACTGTCTCCTGGACCTCTGTGACAGTATTGGAAAGGGGGTGCCGTTAGACACATTTTACTTTTTGCATTGCAGGGGATGGAATTCAGAGTCTCCTGCATGCTAGGCAAGCTCTCCGACCTAACTCCCCATCCCCATATGCACTTCCAGTAATCCTAAGGACCCCCCTCTCCATATTATCTGTGTTCTCACTTCTTTTTTAAAATTTCTGTGATAAACTTTATTATGAAAACTTGCACATAAATAAAAATCTCACGCACCAAAATTAACCAGACCTAAAATCTGTACACTAAAATCTGTACAGTTAGAACTGTTTTTCACTTCTTTCTGTACCCACGATTTTATCCTTTCGCATTTGCTCATTAAGCCAGGCCTCCACGAATTAGCAAATTGTGCATTTCACACTGTGCCCAAGTCCCCCCAGCTCACTGATAACGGTGCCGAAGACTCTGAATCATGCTATATACTACTTACCAAATCCTCTTTGCTCACCTCTGAATCAATCTTCCCCTTGCCCTCCCTGAAGGATCTGTGGCAGGTAAAACTTTCGTTTTCCAGATCTGTGTATTTGTTCTGAGACAGAGTAAACCTGAAATTGCTTTTAGGTTATTTTTCAAAGTCTTTCCCGGCTCTACGTTTTCGCACATACATAGAGACTTCCTTCCCCCATTAGTTAGATCTTGGGGTTTTGCTGCACCGGGAGAATGTTAACTGGCACAACTTGGCAATGGCTCGGGAATGTAATTAATGCAAGAATAATAGTGCAGGGTGGGGATCTTGGTATTTTAATGAGGACTCAGAAACATCTGACTGCAGATGTTGAAAGAGGAGGGGGAGATGAGTGCTGCCATAATTAATGCTGCACATTAAAAAGTGACCTCTTTGGTGTGATCAATACAGGGACCTCATAACCTTTCCTGTCATCTGGACCTTCACTTCTGGGACTCAGTGATTCTGTTAATAAAAAAAAGATAATCACCAGTCTGCGCTCATTTGCTGTGGAATATCTCCAAGTGATTTTTTTTTTTTTTAGAAATTAGAAATCACTATTTTTTTTGCAGAATTTTTATGCATGTATATATTTTCCTCTCCAATATATTTATTCAATGCTTGCTCCATAATGAGTGTTTTAACTTTCTGTTTTCCTTTCCATTATCCCCGAAAAGAATGGATTATGGAGAAAAGATTAGAGTTGTATAATGCGATCCGCTGTTTGCTAATGTGCTGTTCAGAGGTATTAGTAGGGACTCGCCGTGTGTCTTTTATGAATGCCTTTCAGGCTGTAGTTCCCTAACAGACTTCGGATCCTGTTTGTTCGTACTCTTGCAGGCATTAAATGTCGTCTTTGAAAAAATCCCAGAAAACGAGAGTGCTGATGTCTGTCGGAATATTGCAGTCAACGTTCTTGACTGTGACACCATAGGCCAAGCCAAAGACAAGATTTTCCAAGCATTCCTAAGCAAAAATGGTTCTCCATATGGACTTCAGCTCAACGAAATTGGTCTCGGTAAGGTTTCTTCCAGACCCCTGCAATGCACCCTCCTACCTTCTTTCTGTTGGGTGACAATTATGTGGCCTCGGTGTTTCCCAGAGGGCGTGTCTGGAGACCCAAGGACTTCTTGGCTCTCTTTTGTGCTTCTTGATTCTTCCCAGGAAGCACCACCCTTCCAAGATGGCATTTTCAAAACACTGTATTTGTAAACCAGCGTGCTTGCCGACCCTGGGACCACACGGCATCACCCTGCATCGAGAAGTACAGGAAGGTGTAAACCTGGTGCCCTCGGTCTGTGTCGCTCTTCACGTTGGCATTTGATTTGTTTGTTGTGATACGGAGCGTGTCATTAGTGGGTGGCTCAGCCACAGAGCGTTAACTCCAGCCTGCTGGAAAGGTCATCTTCCTCTCTGCTAATCGCACCCCGCATTAAGTGTATTCTCTGTTCTCCCCCAACACGGAGCAGCATCTGCTCTGAATTCATTTGCGGGCTCTATTGGTATACTGCAAAGGAGAGCATATGTGTGAGCAAGCTAACAGGGCTCCGTTTCTCTCAAATGTTCATCAACATTTTAAAGTTGAGCTCCGCGCAGCCCTCCCAAGAGACTGCTGTGGGATTTTAGAGCAGATAATGGGACAGGAAAGAAGAGCAGAATCGCGGCAGTGACAGACAGCGTAACAAGGTTCATCTCCTCTCCGTGTACAGTTGTAGACCTCCACTAAGCAGGCAATTAAAATCCTCCCCCACCAATCAAACCTCCCGCTGAAACCATTGAGAAAAGCCTGGAGGCAGGCCTAGGAAATTTGGGGGAGGCCATGCAAATGTGTAACAACTTCAATACCTGCTTCAAAGAAAGCAGGCGGCGTCAGAGAAAGCAGGCTGCTTCGGCGCTTCTCGGCACCAACGTTTTTGTTCCCTTGCATGGCCTGGAGTACCTGGCAGCTTCAGGAGGGCTTAGCTCCTCTGCTTAGAGAGAAGCAGAAGGGGCAGCCCCATCTAGGAAACCGAAGCCTGACCCCGGCCATCAGCTCACTTGCCTTGAACATTATCTCACAAGTGTGTGGCTCTGACCACAAAGGACATGGGCACACCCAGCCTAATAACCACAGGAAAACGGCCCAGCAGTTCTTATCTTTCCCGCCAAAAAGTCCATAGCAGAGCCTGCAGGCCCTTCCTGGGTTTGTGCCAACCAGGTGTCCCTCCCCCAACCCCGAGGTTGAGAGGTAAGGGTAGAGCAATCTGGTGGCATCGTGTCCAGAGGGACAGAAGGCATATACCCACAGAATGTCACCACCTAGGAACGGGAAATGGAGACTGACCTACCTGGAAAGACTTGTCATCTAAGACAGAGAGCCATTAGGGTTCTGCAGAAGTTGCCTTGTGGGTTGTTACAGACTCACTGTCCCCAGGTTTGGGGGGTGACAGGGGGAGAAGAGACAGGGTCTCAGTATTGTATAGCCCTAGCTGACCGAGAACTCACTACTGAATCCAGGCTAACCTTGAACCTGTGACGATCCTCCTGCCTCAGCCTCCTGAACGTTGGGCTTGTAGGCATGAGCAATAACCGACCATATCTGGTTATTGCTAGATTTAAAACAATTTTAATTACATTTTTATTTATCGTGTGTGTGTGTGTGTGTGTGTGTGTGTGTGTATAAAGACAACATGTGAGAGTTGGTTCCTGCTGTCTACCATGTGGGTCCTGGGAAAAGAACTCAGATCATCATGTTTGGAGGCAAGTGCTTTAACCAACTGAGTCATTTCCCCAGCCCCCATTACTAGGTTTTTAAAAGAAGAAATCCAAAGTCCAGATTTTTTTGTGCAACCTCCAAATAGTTAAATGTTGTTGCTATTGAGTTGCTACTAACCTAACAATTCATAAAACACTGAAAAATTCAAGCCAAGCCAACACTTAGCTGTGGCTACCTTCTGACTATCATGACTATGGTGTGCTAGCTGGGTTGGTGTGTTAGTTAGCATACAGTGACTCTGCAGGGACCACGGAGAAGAGAGTTCACACTGCGCTCTGGGGATGAACACGCACACATATTGGTGATAGTGGAGGGTTTTTTTTTTTTTTGAAGGTTTTAGTCCCTCGGATGATGGGTGATTCTGTCTTCAGGGTCTCTACTTCCAGACTTGACTCAGCATAATGTTTCAGGAACAGCTCTGAAATATTAGACCCTAAACGCAAGCCCAAAGCTCTTTGTCTGGCTGGCTGTCTCCACCCCGTCCAACAAAGCTTTGCCACCCCATTCAAGCTTACTTGCTTAGTAACTGGGCAGCACTCAACTTTTTTTTTTTTTTTTTTTAACTGTAACTTTAGAAGGGAACCAAAGACCTTTCCCCCCTTTTTCAGAGTTTCAGGTGGGAACTCGGCAGAAAGAACTTTTGGACATTGACAGTTCCTCTGTGATTCTTGAAGATGGAATAACCAAGCTAAACACCATTGGCCACTATGAGGTAAGACCGAGACAGCCTCACCTCACCAACTCTTTCTTTACCCACAGTCCTAATTGGATTGGATAACTCTAGTACTAGGTAAGCCCATTAAAAAAACAAGACCAAGACTCCCTAGGTCTGAATGGTTTGCAGGTTGCTTGTTTCTAGGGCAGTCTCCTTCTCTGCTCATTCAGAAGAGCTCACGCATTACTCTCTCTAGTGATGTCCCTATCACGTGTCCCCTTCCTCACAAGGCTGTCTGATTCTCCATCTTGCCATTTAGGTCAGAAACTTTGCCATGGCAAGACCGTCTGGCCTTGTGCGGTGCGTTCTTAGGGAAGCTGTGGGTGAGTTATCATGCGTGCAAATCCCGAGTGCCAGAGAAGCCTATGTGTGACCAGACAGGACGCAGGGAAAGTTCCTGAAAACAGACACTGGGATTCATTCAGCGGCCTTGAACGGATGGTCCAGATCTTTGTTGAGTGTCTGTTTATGTGCTAAGAACTGGGGCTGCAGCCCCCAGGAGGGAGGGAAAGGTAACACTTTAGGATACAATAGTGCTGTAGCTTGGAGAATCGAAGGAGGCTTCCTATGGAAGCCGTAGTTGAGCTGAGACTGAAGAATGGGGTTGGGATCAGTTGTCAGCACCACCTGTGGGAAAAAGACAGCAGGCATGTTGGACAGGAGGGCTTTCAGACCGGCCAGAACCGGAGGAGGAACTGTGCTAGTGAGAACGTTCTGGGTCCAAGGCTGACTCAGCCATTCACTAAATTTTGGCTAGTCCCATCGCTTCAGCAGCCCTGTGAGGTAGGAACCATGGCTAACCTACATTATAGATGGTTCACTGAGCCGGAGACTTAACCAGAGAAGTGGAAGGGAGCTGGAAGGGGAACCGCCATCCCTCAGGTCTTGTTCATCTGCCTAGTTTGCATCTTATCTCAAGGACAATGGGGGTCATCAGAGGGCCTCCAGTTGTGTTTCAGAAACCGATTGTGATGGACAGGAAATAAGAAACAACACTGTCCAGAACAGCAGTGTCCCCAGAGATGGGGGTAATGTGAATGGTCACAGTGGGCTCTGCAGCCCTTCTGGATGGAATAGTGGGGGTCCAGGCTGGCACTCTGGATGGAAGAGTGGGGGTCCAGGCTGGCACTCAGGAGGGGAGGTGCTTTTTCAGAAAGAAGGCAGAAGGAGAACAACTACTTATGGTTCAAAAGCACCAAGATGGACGTTGGACTTCACCAGGCTTCACCTTTAGACAGCTTGCACTCGAGACCATTCCTGAGCAGGTGTCTGAACAGTCGGGAGCAGGAAGTATCCTGCCCCTACATTTTGTCTTACCCGTGGGGCCCTGTGGCTGTTTCTGGAGGAGACTTCACAGAGCCTCATGCCCTGCGCCCATGTAAGTCCTCTACAGTTCATGTAAGTCCCCTACAGTTCAGGTTTCCTGAACCACAATCGCCTGGCCAAACCTAGCATTCTTAGCTTGGGGGTTTTGGTGAAAGTTCCCACAGTTTTCCCAGTATGGGTTCCTGGGTGGCAATGGCCAGCTCCCAAGGGATGTAAGTGGGTAGGAGGCTCATGGGTAAAAAGTCTCTGAGGGGTCCTACTAGTGCATCACTATGCATTCTGGGCTTTAGACCATCTCCTCTCCCTGGGTCTGTGAGGCAAGTTGGTCTGGTGTCCAAAAGGGTCCAGGTGTTGCTGTGCCTTTTCTTAGTGCTCTTGGCTAGAGTTGTGGCCTTGCTCCAATGAGCCTCCTCTGTCCCATCTCTGTTCCACCTTCTCCACAACCATATGGCATCGAGTGGACCCTGAGGAGGGGGTGGCCACTTATTATTACCCTCAATAAGGACAGGCAGGACAGGTCACTCCAGCAGAGAAAACAGCACACAGCTGTCTGCAAGGCCCAGGCGGCCTGTCAGGAGAGCTAGAAGAACATCACTCTTCCTGCAGACATCGGCGTACTAGACACCTATCTGCTTAAGGATGATAATGAAATTAATCCGGCCTGTAGTCACTTCCTGTCCTGATGATTTATTGGCCTCGTAGCCCAGTGTTGCTGCCTGGGGGTAATAAATGACAAGGCTAGGACACGAGGGCTTAACGGATTCTGCTTATGTTTAAAAAGATAAGCCACAAGGCAAATAAATGCAGAGAGCTTGAAGGAGGAAACCAGGGAGGTCAACCGGCCGTGCTCCCTAAGTAGACCTGGACCAGTCCCGAAGCCTGGGTTCCTAAGGACCGACCGAGCTGAAGAAAAGCACGTGCTCCACCTTCAGTTGCCTGACTCTGCACTTGATTTTAATAGCACCTCTACAGATTTGGAATTTGGGATAATTTGAGAGGGCTGGGCTGACGTCTGCTTTTGCCCTTTCGTTAAAGAAAACCATTTTCAAGTACTTGCTTTTCCCTCCAAAGAGACAAGATGCTAATTATCACTCTTATTCATTTACTAAAGCACCCTAGTTTGAGTCACTGTATGTGCCTGAAAGGGAAAAAAAAAACCAAAACTATATTTCATTTAAAAATAGGGTCTAATTCAGAGTTCTAAGTGATTCAGACTTACCTCCCCCAATTAGTCCAAATTAGTTAGGCTTTAAAGTTAATCGTCAGTGACGGCCAGTGCCTCCTCCTGTCTAAACAGAGTCTTTGCTGCTGGAGTACGAGGCCCAGCTTCCTTCACTTCATTTTGTGAGCAGAGCAATGGGGTGTAGCAGATCTCTGCTGGACATCTGCTCTGGGGGTACTAGAGGGGTCACTGTATACAGAATGTAGGGTTGGATGCTGTCCCCAGAGCCCCAAGCTGATGATGATGCTCTGTCAACCTACTGAACGGTTTCCAATCCAACTCCCAGCATTGGTGACAATGGCCTTCTGTGGCAGCCACAGCGGCGGTCAGCACCCAGCCTTGTCCACAGTGCCGGCTCCATGAATGCTCACCATAGCCAGATGCTTTTAGACCAGAAGGATTATCTCCATTCCCATGAGATGTGCACAGGGGACAGCAAATTTCTGTTCCCGTGTTCCATCTTGTGCAGAGAAGGGGTTATGTGAGCCAACGTCTTCACAAACACACAAAACCAGCTGTGTCTTTATAATTAAACCCTCACAGAAACTCCCCTAACTGGCTGTGGCTCAGGGTGTTTGCTGTGAAGGGGATCCTGCTGGTAGAATCAGGGTAGCCTGAGGAGGCATGCTTGCAGTCTAGGCTTCCTCTCTCTCTCTCCTTCGGCACCCCACTGTGACCTTTTGCTGGGCCAAGTTGTCACACCCTGCCATGAGGTAGCACCGAGGCTACAAGACAGGTGTTTTGTGGGGCAGGACATTTTCTCTACAGATCACACATCTTGTTTTGAGGAGGGAGAAGAGAGAGAACACTGTGTGCTAGTGCAGAAGTGGTCACTGGTGACCACAAATTAGCCATCTGGAGGACATTTATAGCTCTCAGAAATGTTTCGGATGAGCTGTTAGGTAAGATCAGTGGTCCTTGTGGTCAAGTTTCATCTCTGCTTTTAAGTAAAAAGATTGAACTACCTGGAAAGGCATCTTTAGATGTTGGTTTATGTAGCCAACAAAGAGGCCGTTGGTTTTTTTTTTTTTTCCATTTTTTATTTATTCATTTATTTGTTTATTTTCCTATTATCAGCTTGATACAGTACAAATTCTTATCCTAATAGTGAAATGTTTCATTGAGGCTTGCCCAGTAATTGAGTAAAACCAAAACTTATTATAAGCCACAGTCATCCTAGGGTCCCCCCTGCTATATAGCCTCCCTGGTTCTGTGGGTTGCAGTCTGATTGTCCTTTGCTTTATATCTAGAATCCACTTATGAGAGAGTACATACCATGTTTGTCCTTCTGGGTTTGGGTTACCTCACTCAGGATACCTTTTACATATTGACATCCAGTTATGCCAGCACCATTTGTTGAAGATATTTTCTTTTTTCCATTGTATAGTTTTGGCTTCTTTGTCAAAAATCAGGTGTTCATATGTGCATGGATTAATGTCAGGGTCTTCAATTCAATTCCATCGGTCTGTATGTCGGTTTTTATGCCAGTACCAAGCTGTTTTTATTACTATAGCTCTATAGTAGAGCTTGAGATCAGGGATGGTGATGCCTCCAGAGGTTGCTTTATCATATAGGACTCTTTTAGCTATCCTGGGTCTTTTGTTTTTCCATATGAAGTTGAGTATTGTTCTTTCCAAGTCTGTGAAGAATTGTGTTGGGATTTTGATGGGGATTGCATTGAATCTGTAGATTGCTTTTGGTAAGACTCCCATTTTTACTATGTTAATCCTATCTATCCATGAGCATGGGATGTCCTTCCATTTTCTGATATCTTCTTCAATTTCTTTCTTTAAAATTCTTATCAAACAGGTTCTTCACTTGTTTAGTTAGTGTTATCCCAAGGTATTTTATATTATTTATGGCTATTGTAAAGGGTGATGTTTCTCTGACTTCTTTCTCAGCCCTTTTATCAATTTGTGTATAGGAGGGCTACTGATTTTTTTGAGTTGATCTTGTATCCTGCCACTTTACTGAAGGAGTTTATCAGCTGTAGGAGTTCCCTGGTAGAATTTTTGGGGTCACTTATGTATACTATCATATCATCTGCAAATAGTGAAAGTTTGACTTCTTCCTTTCCAATTTGTATCCCCTTGATCTCCTTTTGTTGTCTTATAGGGGATAAACTAAACCTATGATATCTTGGCAAGATGCCACCAAGATACCTCACATTTATGCACAGGTTTATTTTAGGAATTTTTATTAGTTTTTGTTTTGAGACAAGGTCTCATGTCGCCCAAACTGGCTTCCAACTCCCTATGTACGAGTTGACCTCTGAATCCTTCTGCTTCCACTGAGTGCTGGGATCGAACTCAGGACTTGATGCATGCTAGGCAAGTATTCCAATAGTTTAGCTTCGTTCCAAGCATGGCTTTCAGTTGTTGACATGTATCCATTTCATCCCTGTGTGGCCACAACTTCTAATGCTGATGACAAGTCTCAGCTAGACTCAGATGACAATTCTAGCTTAGGCTGGCATCACTGGGGAAGGGTAGCCATGTCACAGAGCATCGTGGAACACTCTAAGTCTGGGGAGGATTTCTTCTGAAATTGTCATGTGCCCCTCTTCTGCTCTGGGCTGGAGACATGTTCCTACTGCAGATCTATCTGGTGGCATTAATCTTCCCTTGGTTTTATTTGGTTTTCATCCCTAAAGTCAGGGCCCAGAAGAGGCTCCTGGCCTCACAGGAGGACAAGAGAAGGTCTGGTACTCTGTGGAAAGTAGTTAGAGCTCCTAGGACAGAACAAACAGCTACCATGTTTTTAACCCGTTGGGTTCCATGGCACTTTTCAAATAGGCGTTTGTCGCCTGAACGCGGCAGCAGCTGACTTGAGAAGAGGAAGTAGAAACCTGCTTCCCCCCAACATCTGCAAATGAGTTTTCTGTCCTTGTAATAGTGTTAAAGCATCACATGGGGTTGGAATGTTCCAGCCCGAGAGCAGCTGTGAAAGTCAGAAATATGCTCACACACATCCAACTCATCCACTAATAAAATGCTTTTACACCAGCTCTTGGAAGATAATTTCAGAGTAAAATCTCCTTGGTACAAGCTGCGTCTACACTATCTTAATGCCTGCGCACAGTGCCAGCAGCCACGCGTTGCCAGCTCTTGAAAAGACATTTGAACTCTTGGCAGCATTCCTTATCGGAAGGCCCATCCGTGGTGTTTGTGATTATAGAGGAAGGGTGCTCGGTTTGGCAAAACAAAGCGTCTGACAGTAGCAGAGTATTGGCTCAACACTCAACAGGATCCATTTGGGATTCATTCTTTGACAATTACCCAGAATGAATCACCAGCTTCCTTTTATAAAAGGGTATTTATTGGCTTAAAATCAGTACATCCAGCTCTTGGTTGGGGGGAATTTTGTAACTATGTTCACAATTCTTATAAGCGTGGTGTCTGAGTATAGCTATGGGGATGCCTACATGGGGCATTGGTTTTAATTGCATCAAATATGGAGGAGAATTGAAAAATCAGTCAGAAAACTGAGTGGCTCAAGGGAAAGAAGACGCTTGGTAATAACAGCAGCCCAAGAGCTCAGGAAGAGTTAACACTTGGAGTTGCTTCGAGCCTGCTGGCCTCGCTAGATCTGCCCAGATCCCCCTCTTCCCACAAGACGTCCTGAACACCAGCAGTGGGAGGCCTCTAGCCTAAACTGAGCGGCTGGCTGGACACAGCTGGCTGGACAGCTGTGTCTGGGGCCTCTGGAGAGCTGGCTCTTCCTCTGTGGGTGTCACCCGAAGGAGACTGTGTTTACCCTGTGGTGCTTAGCAGGGAGGCCTGTGCATTTTGATAACCAATGTGCAACAAGTCAAAGAGCAATTCTAAGAGGCTCCTTTCTTCCAAACCAGAGAAGGCCAGGTCCAAATTTGTAAGGGCTTTACAGTGGAGAGGAAAGTCGATCGGATTCAAGGTGACAGTTGCTCTTCAGGACACAGCTAGGGGGAGGTGGGGCTTGTCCCTGACTTGCTTCCTCTCCACCAGCCCCTCCTTCAGAACCATGTATTCTTAACCCCTGCTTGGCCTCTGCATCTTAGCGTCTGTGTCTTCTTCTGTCTGAAGGTAGCTCCTGCACCGGTCTCTTCCAAGGCGCAAGTCACCTGGTTGTGAGAGAAACGCCCTAAAGGGCCATTTGGCCCAGGGATCCTTGGTTCCAAAAGGCCTCAAAGTGAGAGTCCTGGACTTCATCTCTAGAGGAGGCCACGCAGAGACATGGCATTAGCATGACTGCATGATTTATCTACTGACCTATACATTTAAAACCTGAGACTTTTTTTTTTGACAGAACTATTCCGAGTTATATATAGTTTAGGTTCCTCATATATTTAGAGTGAGGAATGTAGCTTGGTGATAGAATACTCGCCTGGCAAGCACAAAGCTCTGGGTTCAGTCTCCAACACCAGGCAAAAAACAAAACAAAAAACCCAAACCAACAAAATTCACCTGTTTAAAACGTGGGACTCACTAGTTTTAGGTCTATTCATAGCTGTGTGCCATCCAATCTGATTTTAGACTATTGCATCACCTTTAAGAGATACTCACCACTATTCAGTCTTCTCTATAATTCCTATTTAGAAAGACCACTAGCTGTCTATATAAATTTGCCTGTTCTGGGCATCTTATATAAATGAGATCACACATGTGATCTTATAACTGGCTTGTTTCAGTTGGCATAGCTGTAAAGTTAATCTGCACCGTTGCATGTATTAACATTTCCCTTACTGTATGGCTGTTTTTGTAGTGCATTCATATAATGGGCTAATATACAGTTAGGAAAAGGGATGTACTACGGACAGGCACAGTGTATAGTAAGTTAACATCACAGACCTTATAGCGACCCTAAAAGGCACACATTAAAAAATATCAAACATTGGGCTGGAGAGATGGCTCAGAGGTTAAGAGCACTGGCTGCTCTTCCAGAGGCTCTGAGTTCAATTCCCAGCAACCCCATGGTGGCTCACAACCATCTGTAATGAGATCTGGTGCCCTCTTCTGTCAGGCAGGCAGAACACTGTATATGTAATAAATAAATCTTTCTTAAAAAATATCAAACATTCACGTATGTATTGTATGAATCCAGTTGTCTGGATCTTAAGAACAGGTAAAACTAGCCAGTGGAAGAAGGTAGAGAGGGGGCTGCCTCTGTGAGGACAGGAGACAACTGCCTGGGAGCGGACGGGCGGCAGTTCTCAGGACCTCGGAATGTTTCGCACTACGATGTAGGTGGAGGTGCGGTCCATTTACACAAAATCCTATTTATAGGATTGACCATAGTTATACGTGTAATAATAGCTGTGCTGGCTAGTTTCATGTCAGCTGGACACCAGCCAGAGCTGTTTTGGAAGAGTGAACCTCCACTGAGAAAAAACTTGCCACCAGTATGGCCTGTAGGCAAGTCTGTAGGGCATTTTCTCTCTCTCTCTCTCTCTCTCTCTCTCTCTCTCTCTCTCTCTCGCTCTCGCTCTCTCTCGCTCTCTCTCGCTGTCTTAGAACTCACCACATAGACCAGGCTGGCCTCCAGAGTGCTGGGATTAGAGGCACGTGCCACCATGGCTGGCTTGTAGGGCAGTTTCTTGATTGATGATTGACGTGGAAGGGCCCGGCTCACTGTGAGGTGCCAGTCCTAGACTGGTGGTCCCGGATGATATAAGAAAGCAGTCTGAGCAAGTCAGTAAGCAGCACTCCTCCAGGGTAGCTTCCGTTCTTGCCTTAGGTTCCCCGGATGATAAACTGATATGGAATCGTAAGCAAAGTAAGCCAGCCCTTTCCTTCCCAAGTTGCTATGGGTCATGGTGTTCCATCACAGAAACGGAGATCCTAAAACAGCAGTGTATGTATGCCGAGCACTCCCCACGTGTTACCCTTACGTTTGGAGGATTTTGTTGAAAGCACGTGCAATTCTATAATTAACTGGAAGAGAACATTCCTAAGCACATTAGAAGAGGGCTACCTGGCAAGCACACCCTGTATCTGGCCCAGATCAAGGCACAGAAGCCCCTTCTGGTCCGTCCTAATCACCAGCCCCGCCTTCTTCTCTAGTATCTGATACCATAGTTTGGACTGTGAGAACAGGCAAACCCCACAGTAGTGTTTTTGTGTTGGACTCTCTGGCCCCACGGACTGTGAGATTCACCCCATGGCATGCAGCAACGGTTTGTTCCTTTACAGTGGTTTTCTAACTTACTGTGAACCAGGAGGACTTGTACTGTTGAGTACAGACCTGGACATACAGCTGTTCTGTCATTGGCTACAGCTGCAGATGCCAGTCTGAGGAAACCTGTCTCAACTTTTCTTCTTTTCCTATACTGTCTGAGCCAGTTCTGACGCTGTGACAGAATGTATCAACTTGGGGACTCAGACAAGTACTTATTTCTCACAGCTCGGGCGCAGAGACGCCCAGGTCATGCTCCAGTAGACACAGAGCTAGCCGTCAAAGCCTCTTCCTGATTCAGAGACCTGTCATCTCACTGTGGCCTTATGCGCTGCTGGGGTAGTGGGGACGGGGGTGGGCAGGGCATTAATCCCGTTTCTGAGGGCTTCTCTCTATGATGTAATTGCTTCCCAAGGGCCCCACCTCCTCATGCCACCATATTAAGAGGATTCAGCATATTTATTTGGAGGGTACACAAGCATCCAATTGATAATAAGGAGAAACCTGGGGGGGTAAGGGGGGGCAGGAGAGTCACCCAGGCCTCTTCTGACCTGTAAGGCAGGGGACTGGCTGAAGATGGCTTACTCTTCCCCTCTCCCAGAAGCAGCCCCCATCCCATGAAGGTCACAGGTACTGGCCTTGGTGTATCTTGCTGCCTGTGTGCTGCTGTTACAGGACCATGAGCCCTGCAAGGACAGACAGTGTCCTGCTGGTGACCCGGCTAACCCTAGCCTGCACAGGGTACCCAGGATGGAGCGGCTCTTGATAAATATTTAATAAGTGAGAGAGCATAAGATCTGTCTAATTCCTGAGTTGAAGTTGAGAAATCCATTACATCTGAAAACTCATATATTTTTTTTAATCTCTGCTTTCAGATATCAAATGGATCCACTATAAAAGTCTTTAAGAAGATAGCAAATTTTACTTCAGGTAACCAATACAATATTGTTAACCTTTTGTTCTCACCAAGCTTTATGAAGTATTGTTTTCTTCTCTTAGACATGCTGTCACAGAGATATGACTGAGTTGTTGCTATGTAATTCTCTGGAAGCTGAGAAAAGCCATTTTAATCTGTTTCTAACCTGAGTTCTGCAAGAGGGAAGGAAACTGTAACCATGTTGGTAGAGAAGGCCCGGCACAGGGCAAGTTGCCGTCTCTTAGCAGCTCTGAACACAGGGCAGCCTCAGCCCTCTCAGCTTTTTCCAAGTCCTCCTCCCTAGGATGGGCACCAACAGATAGAGGCCGCCCTGCATCCGCGCTTCCGCCTGCAGATAACCACACTGCCCTGGACAGGCTGAGCAAGCAAGACGATCCATGCAGAATATCCAAGATAGCAGTGTGTTAGCGTTGGGGACTTCCCAGACAGCAGGGATGTGAGTCTTACAGGAAAGCCGGCAAGCTGGTCTGTCTTCCTGGCGGCTGTGGGACAGGAAAGCACTGATAATGCCTTGAGAAAGTCTGCTGGTCCTGTGCGGGGGTTTGTCCTTAGCCCTGGATGGGGGGGCCTCTCCCCAGTGGGCTCTTTGCGCATACACTGTAGGCAGGGCATTGTGACTCCTGAGCCAATAGGTGACTGCAGACTCAGCATCTAGTCCGTGGGACCACATCCCTTTGGCAGGGCCCGCCTTCCGTCACGACACTGGGCTACACGAAGCCGCCCTGTAGAATGGGTGTCATTGTGGCACAAGGAAATTGGCATCACTGAGGGCGAGGGGAGAGCTGTGGCCTGTAAGACTCGAAGACTGGGCCTTTAGAAGAGCCCGCTGTTGTGAGGGCTGAGTAGCAGGGCCTTATGCTTGATTTCTTTGTGGAACACAAGCACGTTCCCTCCCTATGCACTGTGGGCGAGGACCACCTATGTGATTTCTGTCCTACGTGACTCCTTCCCCTCTGGGCCAATCCCAGCCCTGGATGACCCAACTGTTCGCCAGGCAGCCATAGGAATGGCACACAGCAGCCCAGTTAAGGCTGGACAAACTTGTTGGCAGTGGTGGCGTGCACCTTTAATCCCAGCACTCAGGAGGCAGAGGCAGGTGGATCTCTGTGTTCTAGGCCAGCCTGCTCTACAGAGCGAGTTCCAGGACAGCCAGGGCTACCCAGAGAAACTCTGTCTCGAAAAAACCAAAAAACCCAAATAAAAAAGACTGGATGAATTCATGGTGTTGAACTTGATAAAGCCAACTAACTGCTACTGATTTCTCAAGCACTTAACGTTGTTCTCCAGAGGGCTCCTTCTCTCCCCAAAGCTCTAACCACACAGAACTCCTGCTATGGGGCTAGGTCGGTCCTTTGCCTTGCCCTTCATGGAATTCTGACTCCCTCAACATCCAGCACCAAATCCACCAACCTGCTGTATCTGCTCGTCTTCTTCCTCTCCCTCGAGGACAGCCTGTCACCGGTGCTTTAGGACCATCAGACCATTCCCACACCACAGACTCCTCTTACTAACTAGCCTACGGTTGATCTTCAATGGACTGTTTCCCTTCCCCTTTCATTGCTCTAATTTTAGTGGCGTTTCTAGACAATCTAGTCCCGTGCATCTTCAGGGCCTTCACCTGTCGCCCTCCATTTTCTCCTCCTCTTCCCAAACATCCCCTTGCTTTGTGTCTCTCGGTTTGCTTGCCTTGAGTTGGACACATTGTCCTACCTTAGAAGGGGCCCACACTCCTTCCCACCCCCGGCCCCACTCCCTCCCATTTACCAAGCTAATCATTTATTTAGTTTCATCTCTAATAGCCCTTCTTCAAAGAAATCTAGACTCAGACTGGCACCTTTTTACATAGTTCTCCCTCACGGAAATTAAGTAATTGGGCAATTAGTAGCAGAACATGGCTAGCTTAATCCTAGCTGCAGGCCTGGCACACAGGGGTCTCTCTTGAGTGACAGGCTGGAACCCCTCCTCCCTGTCCCCAAGGAAGTTGTCTACTCAGCCTCTGCTCTAACACTTGCAGGGAAAGGGACCCCGCTTCCGCTCCAGTCCCTAGCCCCGCTTTTCACACTGTTCAGGTACAGCAGAGGAAAAGACGCAGCCGTGAAGGGCCCCCGTATAATAGAAGAGCTGTTGCTTTAGAGAACAAATGGAGCTTTTGTTGAGGCCAATTAGTCCGTGGTTGTTTCTTTAATGGGCTCTCTTTTCTCTCCCTTTCTCTGGCGTGCAGATGTGGAATACTCAGATGACCACTGCCATTTGGTGAGTGCCGGGACTGTCCTACGCTGTCCACCGACCTGCATGCCTTCTCTAGTTTCCTCGGGTAACGCTTCCGCTGTCTTCCTTTTAGATCTTACCAGATTCAGAAGCAGTCCAAGTCGTGCAAGGAAAGAGACATCGAGGGAAACACAAGTTCAAAGTCAAAGAAATGTATCTGACAAAGCTGCTGTCGACCAAGGTACACTTCCTGTTCCAGGCGCGCTTTCATGGCTACCTTGGGGGCATGGGATGTGTTCAGCTTAATTTCCGCTCAAGTGTGAAAATGTTACAAATCCCTTGTGCCTTCTAGCAAAGCAAAATGAAAGTTTAAATTGTAGACACATCCTATACCCCCCTTCCATTTTTTTTTTTTATAAGCTGGAAAGAGAAGCACTTTACAGATTTCTTCTGCAGCATCTTCAATCAGGGCGTTGACTATTGTTCTGTTCCTTTACCCTACCATCTCACTATTGGTTTTTCGCTTGACAGCATAATTATTCCTCTTTGTTTACTTGTTATTGTAGATAAGCAATAAAACTCCTTTGAATTGCAAATCAAAGGGGGAAATCTGTGACGATTAACCTAGTAAATCTTACTGCCTTTTTTTTTTTTTTTTCTCTTTTGAGATTCAAGAATTCTGTTCACTTATAAAGGTGTTAGATGGGAAACCAGTGGAATACCAAATCGGGAGCAGATCTTACCGCATCTAGTGTTGAGCAGGTTAACGGATGTCTGGATTTTTGCTCCACTATTGTAACTGTCACTGTCCCCCAGCCTTTTAAGCTTCTCCAGTAAATCTGCTTCGACCTGAGTAGATGGGTGTGGTAGGCAGCAGAGTGAGTGCCCGCACCTCTTGATTCTCCAGCTTTCCCAGAGAGCCCTGCCTTCCTTTTGTTTTTGAGAAAATACTCAACTGCTTTGGGAAGTCCACATTTAAACCCTGAGACGGAAATGCATGCAACAGGAAGAAAATCTAGCAGCAAAGCGTTATCACCGAGTTTTTCCAGGCTGTATGTGCCAAAGGCAGACCGTCCGTGGCTTGTCTGTATACACAGCTCTCCACCGGGCACTGCATCTCCCTGCTGGCTACACAGCGTTGCTATCCACACGTTCACGTACCAAGTCGAAACGCGGACACAGACTCTCCGGACCCTTGTTCCGGCCCACGTTGGCCTTTCTCTAGCTTCCTTTGCTCTCAACCTGGAGCTGGCTTTTCCATTAGGTTTTCAAAAGTAGCACCTTGACTCTCAGCCTCCCATTCTGTCTTCCAGGTGGCCATCCACTCTGTGCTGGAGAAACTCTTCAGAAGCATTTGGAGTCTGCCCAATAGCAGGGCCCCATTTGCTATAAAATACTTCTTTGACTTTTTGGATGCCCAAGCTGAAAACAAAAAGATCACAGATCCTGATGTTGTACATATTTGGAAAACAAACAGGTGGGAATGTAGGTGATTATTGACTGTTTTCCAGAACCTAGGGCGGAATCTTAAATACATAGTTACTGTATCAGCATCTCAAGGTTTGACTTCTAGTCTAGAGGACAAAATAACAAAATTCTGTTACCTTCAATGCATGGAAAAGATTTATCTAGAATGTTAGACTAGCAAAGAATGAGAAATTAGTATTTTATGGTTTATCCTGTTCTTCTTATTAGAGAAACTGTTATTGTACCTACAGTAATTGCTTTACAATTTTCAAGCTGTGTGTCTATTTGGATTCCAGATAGAAGTAGTTCACGCTTTTGTCATCTGTAGAGTATATTTCGTGAGAATTACCCAGGGGTTTTGATGTTAGTTATTTAGCATTCTCCTTTAAGGAGCCGGATATCCCCATTTAGGCTAATACCGCCTCAAAGAGTACCACAGCTTATCGCCTCTATTTGAAATGCTTTGCACCTCAGCTGAGGAAGACCCGGTCATGCCGTAATAGAATGTCTCATGGGAGCTCAGACCCTTCCACACGCTAGCAAGTAGTAAAGGTGAAGCTCCAGAGCTCTTGGTCAGTCCTGTCCTCAGTCCCAGCCTCGTATCCCCCGGGCCCTGCTACTCCACACCCCAGCCACACGAGACGGTGCCATGGAGAATCCCAGCAGCCATGTGGTAGGCAGCTGGGCCGGAGCTGCAAAAGAGATGTAGGGAGGGCTTCTCAAGTTCATACACCAATACTTACTTAACTGCCTACACGGTGCCTGTTGTTGGGCACTTGGTAGTAATGC
This sequence comes from Peromyscus attwateri, assembly GCA_902168425.1. Classification (NCBI taxonomy): domain Eukaryota; kingdom Metazoa; phylum Chordata; class Mammalia; order Rodentia; family Cricetidae; genus Peromyscus; species Peromyscus attwateri. The sequence continues at coordinate 19,991 of CABHPP010106658.1, forward strand.
ATGAAACACACCCATGTCCTCACAAAATCTGCATTCTGATGGGTAGAGACGGGGAATGGTCTGTGTCCACTGACGTGCACCAGGGGGTGATGTGTGCCAATGCAGAAAGTAGGAAGAGGGTAAGAGAGGCAGCACAGGGTGGACAGAGGCTGCAAAGGAGCTTGTACCCTCTTGGATGAGGAGAGGCTATAACCACGACTGTGTGGGACAGGGGAGCATTGAGAAGACAGACCACAGAGCAAAATCCTCAAGGTGTGAACTTCCTTGGTGTGAGTGAAAGACAGCCAAGGGCCCAGGGGAGATGGAATGAACAAGCTGACGAGTGGTGGAGAGGAGAGTCCACGGAGGGACAGACAGTTAAAGAGAGGAGTGACAAGATCTGAGTCTGTGGTAAAAGGATCAAGCCCTGGGGGCAAACGATCCAGGTGAGATGTCAGTGACTTAGAGCAGAGTGCCACACCGAGAGGGACTGAAGAGGTCAGGCACCACAGACGTGAGCGAGAAGTTCTTGTGGGTGACATCATCTCGTAAACCCAGATTTGGAGGAAATCCTTGTCCAGGGCCATTTTCTGACTTCTCTAGCCTGCCCTCCACTCACCGGTGGGTTACCCTTCCTGGTTCTGAGTGATGTTGCCACCTGCTGCCTGTTAGTCTGGCTAAGCGGGTTTCCGGACTCCAATGACAAGGTCAAACACACTCATTTACAAAATGGTGAGCACACCACTGGCTATGTTAACAGTCCTGCCTGAGAAGAGATTGTTTTCCCTTCAAACAGCCTTCCTCTTCGCTTCTGGGTAAACATCCTGAAGAACCCTCAGTTTGTCTTTGACATTAAGAAGACTCCACACATAGACAGCTGTTTGTCAGTGATTGCCCAGGCTTTCATGGATGCCTTTTCTCTCACAGAACAGCAACTGGGGAAGGTAAGGCCCAGCTTTGCTTTCTGATACATACATACCCCTGAAAATCACTTCCGGCGACTCATGTTTCAACCCCCTCTTCCTGCAAAAACCTGCCTTCGCTCCCTTCTCTTCCCTTATTTCTATCTCTTCAGCCCCTGCCCCCTGCTGGACGGCAACACCTCCCACCCCACACCCATGGCCCTGCTGCCCACGCCCCCTAAACTCTTCCTTTCTGCTCTCTTGGTGCATTTCTTCTGACAACTGGCATCTCTGCTCTGCTCCAGGGCCCTCCTGACTGGCCTCAGTCCTGTTAGGGAAATCCTACCCATTCATCTGCCAGTGTTTCTTTCATTCCACACACAGTTTCTTGATGTATATGAAGAACTGCAGGAGACCAGATCTGTCTGACTGTGTCTATGAACTTCCCCAGGGTCTCCCCTACTTAAAATGCGTGTGCTCATAGGAAAAGTAGCCTTTAAAGACATCATTTACTGAGTTCTCAGTACAGCTCAGTTAATCCTTCAGGTACTGTGATTCCCATTTTATACATGAGGAATTCGGGGTGCAGAGAGGTCACAGGTCTTGTTATCACAAAGTAACACAATGGCAAGCTCTCATCGGTCCAGCTACAGGCCTCCCCTGCTGTCTGTCAGTGATTCTTCACATCACATTCAGGCTGTGAATTCTCTGCCCAACAACACTGTAAGCTTCTCAAAGGCTGAGACCAGTCACCTTCATCTCTGTATGTTTGATGTCTACGAGTGCTACTTGGATAAATAAATGCTTATTGAATGGTCATGCAACTTGCAGGATTCACTTAAGACCCGACAAGCACTTCTCAGAACTAACCATCTCAGAGTAGGAAGCCTTCAGAATAATTCACCATGCCACTGATTCAGCCACTAAACTCTTGAAAAATGTACTAGGACATTAGTCTAATCATTAATTCGCCTATCTTCACTGAGATTTTTAAAAATTTTGCGAATAATGATTTCTTCATCTAGTGGTTTACATATTATCACTACTATACTTCCATAACACCATTCCAATTGCTAGGGAATCTTTGCAAATCAGACGTCAGGGCCACCATGTGCTTCCCTGAGAAACCGGAAGACCTTTATAATCTAATGAAATGAGGGACAAGCTAGAAAATCTGCCACTGCCAATTACTTACCAGTTTTAGTGATATAAAGGGCTCAATCAGAACTACAATCAAGTCTTTTAGAGATGCCAGAATTCACTGGTGGGTGAGGATGAGCGCAGTGTTTTAATTCAGGCTTTTTAACGACCATTAGTAATGAGCTATGACTGAAATAAGTTCCATTGTTACCGTAACTCAAAATCATGTAAAAATAATAATTTTAGTTCTTTTATGAGAGGAAGGCTGAATATATTAGCATTTAATCTGCCTGAAAATAACAGTGACTCACCAGAGCTATCTGGATGGCAGTCAGTCACTCAGTCAACACTTACTGAGGCCTACTGCCTGAAGCCTTGTTAGCAGGAAGTAATAATGCTTGTGAAAGTTCAGGCCATTATAAAGCCCCCCATGGCTTTTTATGCTTCTTGTGGTTGTTGCTGTTTTTCAGGAAGCACCAACTAATAAACTTCTCTATGCCAAGGATATACCAACCTACAAAGAGGAAGTAAAATCTTATTACAAAGCAATCAGGGATCTGCCTCCATTATCATCTTTAGAAATGGAAGAATTCTTAACTCAGGAATCTAAGGTATTACTAAAAAGCAGAAATAAGCTTATAATTGGGTTACTCAAAAATAGACGTATTTCAGAGCTTCTCAACAAGCCTTTCTTTTAGAAACATGAAAATGAATTTAATGAAGAAGTGGCCTTGACAGAAATCTACAAATACATCGTAAAGTATTTTGATGAGGTAAGGTTTTATTTACCCTCACGCCCATGACAAGGACTTGGGCATAGTCCTCCATCCCAAATAGGCAGAAAGGGAGGCCCCACGCCAGACCCTGCACAGGCTGCCCCTCTTGTCTGTCATGCTGTCCACCTTTAGACCAGCCTGAACTGGAGTTCGTGGGGCGTAATGCCACAATGACTCGAGTAAACCTTGATTAGTAACTTACGGCCCTGTTAAATGGGGCCAGTTTATGTTTGATTGTGGTCTGCTAATAATGACAGCTAAGCCTGTTAAGTCACCTAGCTTCTGTTTTCCATGCTGATGTGAAATCATGATATACTAACTTACGCAACTTATCAAGAAACGGTGTTCTCATTCGGGCTTTTTAGGACCCTTAGTAGGAACTACCATTCTCCTTTATGATTAATTCTCCTTAATCTGGATCCGTTGTTTCCAAATATATGTTAATTCCCCCTTCCCTGATTCCCCCCCACTCAGTCATGCTGGGACAGGCTATCCATGTCAATGGTGAGAATAGCTCACCAATTCCATTTGCTCCTTGAAGATCAAGTGAACAGCTAAGGTAGGGTAGAGGCAATGAGCTCCTTACACATGATAAGCATCCCTTGCCAAGGGTGAGAAGGGGAGCCCTGGGGAGGGGAGGGAAAGAGATGGGAGACTCCATCTCTGCTCAGGATGCCCTTGCCTGCTGCATTATGAGGAATACGTGCCTGCATGCTGGCTGCCCAGGGATGCCTGCTGTGCTTGGAATGGCTGTCACGTGATGCATAGAGCAGGGCCTTGGGAGTCTGGCCCCATATTTGTAAGCAAATAGTTGGTATTTTTTGCGGGGCTTCTATTTCAAGCCCAAGTGTTGTTGATCCTGTGATCATGACTTAGCAAAACAATTTGCAGAGTGAGTATGGAAATGATCGAAGAAAATGCTGGCATCTGTTTCGTACAGATTTTTACCACTCTCAGCATCAGGAATGAAAAACAAAAAAAAAAAAGAAAGAAAGAAAGAGCAAGCCCCCCAGAACTGTGAATTGTCATGCTGAAACTCTAATGTAAGGTAACTCTTCTAATTGTCAACAGATTCTAAATAAACTAGAAAGAGAGCGAGGGCTGGAAGAAGCGCAGAAACAGCTCTTGCATGTCAAAGTCTTATTTGATGAGAAGAAGAAATGCAAGTGGATGTGAGCACCCTGGGGCCTGGCTTCATCTGACAGAGCTGTTCTTCAGACAGCCTGGGAGCGAACCGGCTGCCTGAGCTACTCTTTGTCGTTCATTTCTTAAGTTTGCACATGGGTTCCACTTTGAGCGCTTTTACGAGACCGAGGCACATGCACAGCTTTTAGAAAGCCTGTCAACCCCTGTGCCTGTGGGTGGGCCGTGGGAACCTTTCTGTAAATAGAGCTGAAGTGGTTGTTGCAAACAGCCTCCTTGTTTACAGAGAACACAGGGCCAGTAAGCAAGTGGCGGTATTGTACCTACAGTCTCCACTTAAGCACAATGATAGCCAAGTGGTTTGTTGGAAAACTACAGCTCTGTAGCACTTGTGACCACACTGTACTTCTGCAGAAGACAGGGGGTACTAACGATGCTCAGAATGTGAAATGAGTCATTTGGAAACAAGGTGGGGGTGTTAGGGCAACCCTGAGGATCTGCAGCGTTCACTTTCCCCAGTAGTTCTTGGAAAAGCTGAAGGCAGAATTTGGTAGTGTGTACACTTAGCGTTCGTGAGTGTGTGTGTTTAAACCAAAAACTAACAGTGTTGCAACATTGTTGAAAGGGCTCGTGTTTTCCAGTGGTTGCCAGCTGCACTCATCGACTCCCTCCATCTCATCCAAGGAGCTCTAAAGCAAGGAGAGTGGGTGGGTGTCACTGAAATGCAACAGCATTTTTTCCAGACTCTGTCCTACTGTGCGTTTCCGTTTCCTTTTGATCTTTTCATGTATCTGGTAGTGGACATGTTGGGTATTGTAAGCAAAGAGTTCATGGCTTACTTCTGTTTGATCAGAACTGTATGTGGACGTGTAAGTCGCTCCTGTAATCTTACATTTCTATGCTAGTGTCTCCTTGCTTTAGATTTCTGGTGAACCCTGTGGTTATAAATACTTGTGTGTGATTAAAATAAAAGATACATTTTACATTTCATCAAATTGTTGTTCACATTGGAGTATTATATATAAATATATATTTGAGGCCCAAGGCCTGGAAAATATTAGTACAACTTGGTATCTTAGTCTTACTATGTACTTTTTGAAAGTATTCCTTACAGGAGAAAGATTTAAATACTCATTTATTTGTGCCTCTTTTTGTTTTCAAAGAATTTCCTATCCAGTTATAATGTAGTCTTTTTTATTACTGATATTTTTATTCCCAAATTTGTGCTGCTCATGACCAATTTTAATACCACTGTGTTTTCCTTCTATTAAACAGAAGTAAAGAGTATAATCTGAGAACTCTCACTTCCCTTGTGGCAGGCACCTTTTACCCTTGCTGTTCCAAACCCCCATTGTAGGAAGAAATTTTCTTTCAATCAGCAAATAAAACATTGAGCACACATTCCTTAGAACTATTTACCAGCACTGTATGGACCATCTAGAATGAAATGGGAATTTGTCTTGGTAAATGCAATCCTTTTTGCTCCTTAACAGCCGATCAAGTATAAGAGAGGTAACATCTCAACATCCGTTACTGTCCTGATAGGCACCTTCCCAGTCCTGTTTCTTGTGACCATTGTCTGTCCAATGGACACATTTCAAAACTACCAAATACTTTATTTCTCAGTAGAACGGTGAGAGGTCTGGTCCCCATTTAAAGCTGCTACAGTCTTCAAAGAGGTGAAGGCTTCCCTAAGAGAAAAGTTGGAGGAGAGTTGAGAGCCAAGGGTAGGAGAATTGCCCAACAGACTTTCCCTTCTCTGGGGAACAGAACACTCAAAGGTTCAGCCACAGCTTTAGCTAAGTATTACTAAATGCTACACGAGGGTGTCCCTGTCCAGCTCTATGGCATGAGTCCTGTATGGAGTTAGGAACTTTGGGCAAATCACTTCCCTCTTTGTGCCTCAATTTCTGTATACTATTTCTAACCTACCTCACTGAGGTGGTATGAAGATTCACTCGTGTGTATGTTTGTCAAGCCTCCAGTGAAAAGCACTATCTAGATCACAGTTTGGATCACATTAGCCAAATGCAGAGAATGTCCAAATTAGATGTGTGCTGGAGACAATCAGTCACTGGGTCTATATTAAACAGCAACTAAAGAAGCAAATGACAAACAGTATCTATTTTCAAGTTTCTTTGCATATTTTTGGTGCAAAACAATTAATTTATAAACTTTTTTTCTAACACTAGTGTCTAAAGCAGCATCTAAAAATGACTTCTGTTCCTTTTTCTGTATTAGGATTTAAAGTCTATTTCTTACTGTATACCCTGACTGAAGCTGTTCTTGGAGATGAATGTTTTAAATGTCTATATCCAAAAATAAACATTTTGATGTAACAACTGTGGACTGTTTGTCTTTCTTACTCTAAGTGGCTCCATGGATATGACTTTTCAAGAATAAGATGTCATTGTACATTCCGCATCTATAAGCCCCTCCATTAAGGAAATCTGGCTCTTTGCTAAATGATGCCAAGGGCGGCTCGATTATGTTCCTGTCTTCAGTGATCAACCTGGACTTTTGACTGCAAAGTCTTCTGGATAATGAAAAATCCTTGAGCTGAGCTTTGCTTTGTTGATAGGAAATTATTCCAGCAGAATTCCTCTAAAACATGCTAAATAAAGAAGCTTCCAATGGGTGCACAGTGAAAAAAGAAGTAAATAAAACGTAATTATGTGGTTAGGTCCTAACCAGGGAGAAACACAACTAAATATCAGCAACCCTTCAAGACCCCACTGCTTCAAGTAAGACCAACGACAGCCCTTTGTAGAAACAGCTACAGGACTAATTTTCTAAAACTTCCAACGCACCAAAGTGAAAAGACGTGAAATCATCAATTGTTTAGTATACATTATATGATCACTGAAATTAAACACAAAACAGCATAGATATAAAAATATTTATTAAGTTATTTAATAAATTAAGTGCACAGCTTTTAGAAAGGTAAAGATTTCTATAATGAACATATATTTTGAAACTTTCATATTTAGAAACTTTTGTTTTTTATACTTTTAAATGGTCATCTTTTCCCAAAACTCTTGTTTTGTATACAATACAGGAGATGTTTACTGATCATGTTATTGCCAAACAGATATCTCAAAGACAAGGAAAAAGGAATTCAAGAGGCATATATTTCAGGCAAAATGCCAGAAAAAAATTCAACAAAATAAAAATTAATAATATAAAAACTTGATTCCTTAATTAGTTAGTCCTCTTATCTTCTGTACTGTCAATAATGCTCTAAGTGTCTGAAACTCCAAGTACTTGACTTCGGTTACCATAACCCCACAGCCCTGGAGCCCATGCAGGGCGGCCCATGTACCTTTCCTTGAGGCAGCTTGTGATCTGGCAAACAAACGCTAACAAAGCATCTCAATGGCACCTGTTCAATCTCACGCTTTATTGAGTTCCTGGCTTTGCCTTTCTTCAGCATCACTCCCCAGGAGAGCCAAGTTCCTCCAGCTGTCTTCTTTGTGTGGTCTCTAGTTCCTCCAGTCTTTTGCGAAGTAGAGAGAGTTCTCTTTGATGTTGTTCCTCCTTAAAAATGACACAGAACAGAAACCTAGAACAACTAGGAAAGTACTTGCCATCTGCCTCTCATATAAAGGCCTCCAACAATGTGGCTGAGAAATGATGTCCACTTTAGCAGTCTAAAACCAGAGTAGCAAGGGTGAAACCATTAACTAGGCCCCTTCTCTCCTGCCTCAGGCTCTAATCTTAAGACAAACCCAGTCTGTTCCACCAGAGAGCAACTGGACAATGCTACAGGCAGGACACAGGTAGACAGAGCGGGCAGCCTTCAGACGAGACTGGGACAGCACGGGAATTTACTAAAGCAGCACCTGGCCTAAGACTCAGTTCCGTGATGACAAACTCTTAGGCCTACGCTGTAAAACAGTTACTTAAAGTCCATCTTCTGATACCATCCAGTCAAATCTCGGAGCCGAGGCTCTGGAATCAGACAGATGTAGGTTTAGCAAAAGCTTAACTGTCATTTATTCAGCCAGGACCTTAGGCAAGTCACCACACTGCTCTCAAGTTTCTTCACCTATGAACTGGGAATTAAAGTGGTGCCTTCTCTCAAAGCATTCTTCACTATTATTAAAATATTATATGGAAAATGCAGTGTGTTGCACTAGTGAGTTCTTGATAGCTGTATATATTTAAGCTACAAAATCCAGGCTACTTGAAGACTCACTAGTCATGTTATTTGTCTATAGCAAATATGAGAACTTATTCCCAGAATCATCACTGAAGGGCAGAGTAAATTTAAATCTACTCAGAAATTTCACAGTAAATGAAAAGAAAGAAAGTAAAACTTCTTACTGCCAAATGAATTTTAACTCTATATTGGTAAAACAAAAGAAAAAACCAACAGAAGTCTTTGTCTCTTTCCTAAAATGCCCATACCTGCATATGAGGAGGAAAGGAGAGTTCCATTCCAGGAACTACAGCTGACGACTGAAAGTTAGCAGGATGGAGCGATGCTGTTGGAGGCAGGTCAGGGACCAAAATCAGACTTCGAAATTCATTATGTCTTCTCTGTATGTCCTTTAGTCGCTTTTGAAGCCTTGTATATTCTTCAAACGGAACATTTTGTCTTAAAAAGAAAAAATATTTCTGTTCTGTAACAATTACACCCTAATGAAGATCAGAATATCATTTTTAATTGGGAGAAACTCTTAAATTGTAACATCCATCTATCTAAGAATCTACTTATTTAGAAAGATAAACAGAAAAATGACCTTTTTATTGCCACACACTACACCCCTGCAGCTGGAACTGATATGGAATTCACTTTGCAGCCCAGGATGGCTTTACACTGGGATTACAGGTGTACCACCACACCCAGCTAAAATACACACACACACACACACACACACAGAGAGAGAGAGAGAGAGAGAGAGAGAGAGAGAGAGAGAGAGAGAGAGAGAGAGACACACAGACAGACAAGAGTTTAGGGAACTCTAGGTTTGCCAAATACACGGAGACCAGAAGGTGGTGTATAGGGCATGGACACCCCTCGCCCATCCTTTTTCCTTTCCACCTCTTCCAACTGGCAATTGATCCGTGTCCTTCAGAGTATTCTTTAAAAGAACTGCTCTCAAGGATTTTCCTCAGTTTTGTGAGCAACTAGCAAATCAATAGAGCTGAAGGAGAGGGTCACTGGAACCCCAATTTACAGCCTGTCAATCAGAGGAACAGGTTATAACCCGGGCTTTATGACTGCCATCTAAAGTGGAAGTGGTCTTGTAGGACTCAGCCTGAGTCAGTGTCAGAACTGAATTATAGGACACTCAGACCATGTCCACTAGAGAACTTTTGTCCAAGAACACCAGAACACAACAGGGAACACTGCTGTACAATACAGGCAAATTCCATTTCAGAAAAGTCCAACTCTTCATTAAGTGATTAAGACTAACATTAATTAACAGTTCAAAAAGATTTTGTCACCTTAGAACAAATGGGTCATATAATGTCATTATCACCAACTTAGCAGTATGAATCCTCTCAGTTCAAAGCACTCCAATGATGGTGATTAGCAGCTGACATGATGTTCAGAACTACACCACCACCACAACTTTGTTACCATACAAGACCTCACACCACTCCCAGAACAACACCAGTCACTGTACTGTGCTAAAGCCAGTGAGTGTCTTTTTTCTGTTAATAGCCCCAACACTACAAATACCTCGCATGTGATCGAGACTTTTGGCTTGAAGGAGCAATAATTTAAAAAAAAAAAAAAAAAAAAAAGGTAAAAGGTGATGTATTTCAGAAATCTTGTAAATACTACAAGGTTTTTTTGAGATGGGATCTCAATATGCAGCCCTAGCTGGCCTGCAACTTGTTACATAAACCAGGCTGACCTCAAACTCACATATCTACTTGTCTGCCTCCAGAGGGCTGGCCATAAACATGCAGTTTAAAATAAAACATAAGGTACAGTATACCCAGAAACAACATTTTGGGACTGGAGAGATGATTTAGCAGTGACAAGTACTTGCTGCTCTTCCAAAGGATCAGAGTTCAGTTCCCAGCATCCACATGGTGGCTCACAACAGCCTGCAACTCCAGTTCCAGGGAACCTCACACCCTTTCCTAGCCTCTGCAGATGCCTGCGAGCATGTGGTGCAAAGAAACTCATGCAGGCGCAGACACACACATAAACAATGGATAAGCAAACAGTAAACAGAAACCAAGTTCTCCAACATTACAATGGGGCATATGGACATACTAACACATTACCTATTCAACACCTGGTTTTCTGTTTCTAGTTCTTCTTTCTTTGCCTCCAAGACTTCCACTTTTTCCTGAAGTCTCTTCAATTTGTTTTCATGAAGAGATTTTCTCTAGAAAAAAGGAAAAAAAGATTAATATGAAAAAAGTATGTTGATACCTAATTTCCTATTTGAACAAAGTGATGGTTGATATTTAAGGCCTTTTTGTAAATTTAGAGATTAGTATTTTCAGGGATATTAGGGACAAAGATTAGTATATGGCTTTGTACTGAAACTGCAAAAGCAAGAAACAGATCTACATCACACCCTCAATGGGACAAACAGAATCATTATGAATGCCTTCCAGAAACCTGGGATCAATAACCAAATCATTGCAAATAAACTCCAGAAAGGGAAGGAGTCTTTTTTTTTTTTTTTTTTTTTTTTTAAATTTTTTTTAAGGTTTATTTATTTATTATGTATACAGTATTCTGCCTGCATGTGTCCCTGCAGGCCAGAAGAGGGCACCAGATCTCATCATAGATGGTTGTGGTTGCTGGGAATTGAACTCAGGACCTCTGGAAGAGCAGTCGGCGCTCTTCACCACTGAACCATCTCTCCAGCCCCCGGGAAGGAGTCTTAATGAGCATGCCTGCCATCTGCAAAGGGAAGCATGAGCTCTTTATGGTCTCTGATGATATACATAGTTAAAGAACCCAGAACACAACTTAAAAGTCCATTTGCAATCGATAAATTACTACCAAGCAAAAAACGAAAGGAAAAGAATGCTAAGATAAAGCACAAGCATACCTTAGTTTAAAAGTATGTATTTCTAAATATTAAGAAAAAATATTTAATTTTATAATACATAAAGTATCTACAAGTGAACACTCTGATTTTGTTAAATTTATGGAAGAAGGGTATAATGCAACAGGACTATAAGAACAAAAGCATATTTTCAGTTTTTATAAACAGGTTTTAAAAATAGAAAGATACCCATCACGTTGGAAATAATTTAGCAGCTGCAGATCTCTTAAATATGTTTTCTGTTTATTGAAGCATAACAAGCTTGTTTTTTTAAAAAAAAAAAAAAAAGCAGACTGTAAATTCAAAGCCCCATGAAAACACACAAAGCAAATACTGGCACAACCACTTCACAGGTCAAGAACACTGCCAGGAGGCGCCCGTACCTCTCCTCCTGCTCGTCACGACCCCTCCATCGAAGGAAAAGGTAACCAGCTAATTTATTTCAAAGCTATGGTTCTGCTAACCGTTGACCTTCATGAACTGCAAAGAGTATAGGCTTTTGCTAATGCTATTTTCTTTCACTCAGCACACTTGTGAGATTATCACGTCATTTATTCAAGGTCTGGTTCATTCACTGCCCCATACTGTTTTCCACCTGTGACTACGACATTTATTACATTCACCCAGTCCACTACTAAGGGTCATTTAGGTTACTCCTAGTTTGTCAGAACTGGAGGTTAAGTGTTCCAGAAGTGACACTTTTATGGGCATTCCTTAGCCTTCATTATCCAGCATCCATAAAGGTCTCATGTTCCTCCTGGCATACGTACCCTGGCAAAGTTACCACTCCTCTACCTTATGACTGTACTTGTTTACTTACAGCCTGGGGAACACGGATGCCCAGTCACCCATCCATCTCATTTGTATGAAAGAAACTATATAGCATATATCCTTTGCATCAGAGTTTTTTTCTAAGCCTTTTATCTGTGTAGAAGCAATGTTACTGGCTATTATAGTAGTAATTTTCCATTGTCATATTGCTGTCCATTGTACAAATGTAGCACATTTCAAACATTTTCCTACTGATGGAAATTTGAATTGTTTCCAGTTTGGAAGTATCAACAAACTTTACCTAGGCCATGGAGTATAGCCTTGGTATAAAAATGATTCTATCAACTACACACCTACCAGCTTGACGTAGAGAGTTCACAACCGTGCTAATATTTGTTAGCCTCAGTCACTTATATTTTAGCCATTCTGGTGTAGTGTGTTAGTATGTTACTACAAAAGTTTGTAACTTTTCTGATAGTTTACTCGATGTTAAATATCTTTCCTTATCCTATCAGCCACACATGTTTTTTAGAAGTGTTGCGTATACGCGTGTTTGTGCTTGGTCTAGTTTTTGCTCAAAAAAATTTTTTTTGAGTAATTTCATTGTTCTTTCAATATTCAGGCTATGAACCCTTTTATACATGAATTTATTGCAGATCATGTCTCAACCTATTGTGAGATTTTTCTTTTGTTTTACATTTTTTAACTTATTGTATATATATGAGTGCTTGGTCTACATGTACTCCTGTGCATCGTGTGCACGCCTGACACTAACAGAAGACCGTGTACACCTGTGCATCGTGTGCACGCCTGACACTAACAGAAGACCGTGTACACCTGTGCATCGTGTGCACGCCTGACACTAACAGAAGACCGTGTACACCTGTACATTGTGTGCACGCCTGACACTAACAGAAGACCATGTACTCCTGTGCATCGTGTGCACGCCTGACACTAACAGAAGACGGGACTGGATTATTGAGGACTGGAGATATAGACAGTTGTGAACTGTCATGTGGGTGCTGGGAATGGAACCCAAGTCCTCTGGGAAAGCTTCCATTACTCTTAACCACTGAGCCATCTCTCCAGCTCCTATCATGGAATATCCTCTTAAAGAAAAGGATCTTTCTTTGTTATCTAGCCTCTATGGGGCTGTGAATTATACGCTGTTCTCCTGTACAAGGGATGCATGATTTCCCTGGGAAGGGGAAATAGATCTCTTGGGTAAACTGAGCAGGGGTGTGAGGGAATGGGATCTTGAGGGATGGGTTGGGCGGGATGGGTGCAGGAGGTGGTTTGGGGACAGGACGGAGGGCTAAGGAGAAACCTGGTGCCAGGGAAACTCAGAAATCCACAAGGATGATCCCAGCTAAGACTCCTAGCAATAGTGGAGAGGGTACCTGAACTGGCCTTCTCCTGTAATCAGACTGGTGACTACCCTAATTGTCATCATAGAGCCTTCATCCAGTGACTGATGGAAGCAGATGCAGAGATCCACAGCCAAGCACCAGGCCGAGCTCCAGGAGTCCAGCTGAAGAGGGGGAGGAGGTTTTGTACAAGCCAGGGTGGGTTAAGGTCGTGACAGAGAAACCACAGAGACAGCTGACCTGAGCTCCTGGGAGCACACAGACTCTGGACCAACAGTCAGAGAGCCTGCATGGGACCAACCTAGGCCCTCTGCATGTGTGTGAGAGTTGTGCAGCTTGGTCTGTTTGTAAGGCTCCTAGCAGTGAGATCAGGACCTGTCCCTGGCACTTAGCTGGCTTTTGGGAACCTGGTCCCCATGCTGGATTACCCTGCCCAACCTTTATATAGGGGGAGGAGCTCTGTCCAACCTCAACTTTGATGTGCCCTGTTTTGTTCAAGCCATGGGAGGCTTGTCCCTTTCTGAATGGAGACTGAGGAGGAGTGGGTGGGTGGGGAGGGTAGGTAGAAGGGGGGGGGGGAACGAGCGGAGAGGAGGGAGAGAAAACTGTGGTAGGTATGTAAAATAAAGAAAAAAAAACTGTTAATAATATATATATGGACCTTTCCAGGCAAGATGTTTTACTGGAGTTCCAGTTTGCACATTAATTTACATGCCTTTTCAGTAGCAAGCTTTATATTACCAAATTTCTCAGAATTGGAAGATATTTTCAAAACCAAAGTGTGTAACTCAAAGGAACTTTAAGTGTGTGTGTGTGTGGAAGAATTTATCATCTTAATTCTTGGAAAGATTAGAAAATTTTGTGTTGTGAAATTGTAATATTGGCAAAAATTATCATCAGATTTAAGCTTCTACAAATAGTCAAAAGTCTAAAATGATTTTAATCTTTTTTTAGTAATAAATGGCATTAATACAGTGTGAATTCTTAGAAATACAAAAGAATTGCGCAAACAACACATCTAAATTTTATAAATGTTTTGAGGGTCTAATTCTTGTATCTATTATAGAAAATGTAAAAATATAGATATTTGGCATTAAAAACAAGC
>CABHPP010106659.1:0-102674 GCA_902168425.1 Peromyscus attwateri
ACACACACACACACACACACACACACACACACACACACATCTGACACCAAGGCCCTTTGAAATGTGAGTTCTTTCCATTGTCTCCTCAGTAAAGTAAAATGTGGTGAAGTGGAATGGTCCATTCCCAGATGCACTCAATTCATCCTTGATTTCAGTTATGTCTTTTCTCTAAACTGGAATTTCCCAGTGACGGCTTCATCAAGAAGAGCTGTGCATTGTGGAGCGTTAGACGCTTCCTTCGGTCATTTCATGGCACAATGCACAGACAGCACTGTGCGGTGAACAAGTGTGAGCTTAATTTAACTAAAAACATCAATAAAAGAGCAGAATTTTGAAGCATGGTCCCCTGCCTTCAAGCTGAAGGGGGACTTGCCACTCTTCCTATGTAGCGTTGAACCTTTTGCAAATGCTGTGGACAAGAGAACTCAATCACACTTTCCCCACAGCCAGTAACAATTAAAAACTAGCTGCCAGAATTTGTAGATCTTTACAACAAACACAAATGGACGCCTTTCACAGAGGTAGACAAAGCATGGCATGCATACCCTGGTATTCAAAGAGAGCTGTCCCCTTGAGTGCCTTTGGTCTGTGACATCTTTGACATGAGCAAGGCTGCTCCTGTTATCCAGTGAGTTCTACTCTTCACACTGTTGTTCTCTTTTTCCTTCCAGACTTCCCGGTGTACTGGGCCTCTTGCTTCATTTGTTAAAAGTCAGGGGATACATAATTCTTGGGAATATAAATCATAATTTAAGGCAAAAGCCAGGAAAAGAAATCCCAACTACTCTCGTTACAAACATTTTTATGCTTTCTCCTTTTGTAGAATACCCTTTCCCACACTATTATCACATTACATTGGATAGTTTAAAATGCTTTAATAATGCCAATTTTTTTCTGTATGTTTTCTAAACCAATCTGATATTATAAGGCAACAAATAAGACATGTCTTTGTTATTGAACCAGGAACAAAAGATACAGTGAAGAAGCATATTAAAATGTTCAGAAAATCCTAAAATGAAATCTGTTTATGAAACCACCAGCTGTCACTTCTCCTGGCTGCCACACACTACCTATCTGGAACTGCCATCCGGCACCTATTGTCCCAAGCCTATGCTATACCTGCTCTGATTATTTGTTTTAATAGTGTCTAAATTCACTACACACGTGTTGTCTTTATTAATTAAGTATTAAATGATTTTTAAGGTTTATGATTGGTAGAATTGTGAATGTACTCTACAATAAAAGTAAAAATAAATAAATAAATAAATAAGTTGTTCTGTTTGTAGCCTAGCTCAGAACAGAATCATATGCACAATGAAGAGCATTCACTTCAAGACTCACTAGGTCTGGAATTGAAAATGGTTAAAATTCAGGACTTGGGGCTACCCGTTCCAATCTGAGTTATAAGTAGCTATTTCTGGCATGGAGAAATATTTTGTTAACCTTAATGCAACGTTGAATTTGAGATTTTTCAGGAGGAAAAATAGTCCTTTTAGGAATCCATTACTGGTCCTCATCGCCCTACCCCTCCTAGAAAGTCATCACTGATCCTCATGTCCGCACTCCTTTACACATTCACTCTGTCCTTCACTTTGGTGGCAGCACATCTCATACCATTTGTGGCAAGGTGCCGTGGTGGGGTGGGCAGTGGGAAAATGGGTCATGAGACCAAACTGTTTTCTCTCCTCCAAATTGCCAGCCAGAGGCAATGTGACTTGTAACGTCTCACGTCTGGCTTTGCAGGCTTAGGGGCTGAAATGAGAGCTACTGACAGCGGAACCTCAGCCACACAACATGATAACTGAAAACCTGCAAGGGCTGACTTTGCCTCTTCACTACCACATGGGTGTGCCTTTTCCACCAGCTTATGATTCCTATTAAACTCCTGCTTTCTTCAACCAAGAAGGGCTTCTGAACAGAAAAACCAGTGGGCTGACCCTGGGAGCCTTGAGCTTGCTGTTGGATATGTTCCCTAAATCCAAGACCAGCAAATGGGCCTTTTTGCCAATGGAGAGAAATGTGCAAACTCTGTGCAGCATTAATCAAACCTGAACCATTATTTTTAAAGTGTCATGAAATCCACATTGAATGACTGGTCCTTTTGATCTTAATTTTGAACACTTGCTACTCCAATTAAATTCTACCACCTAGCATGCTCAAACAGCTCCCGGTTGTTTCCACAAACTCCGTTAATGGACAGCTGTTTCTGACAGCTCTCCTGATTTGCCAGTGCCGTGTCTGCTGCCAGAGCAGGAGGCCCTGTTCTGTATTCTGCTGCTGGCACCAGGGATATGCAAATGAACACATGAATCAGTTGTCACCACCACAGACACCCTGCGTGCACGCAGGAGACAGGAGAATGTGTGCAAAGCTTCACTGGCTCCAAGTGACTGGCAGAGAGGGGGAGACAGCAAGCTTCAGTTTCTTGAAGTGCGTTTTCTTCCCTTTTCTGTTTCTTTTTCAAGTACCTACAGTTTGTTTCCACTTTGTGGCATCCATTAGATTTCAGAGTGGAAGTTTCAACCTGTTCCTCTCCAGGCACAACAGAAGAAGCAAGTGTGGAAATGAGACACATTTTAGGTAAGACCGTTAGGATGTGGGTAGCACAGACATAATGCTGTACCTGCTTTTCTTTTTCAGTGGGGTGGTGTGGAGTGAAACAAAACTTTTGCTTGGCAAGGCATACATTTGAGGATTCTTTTTCTTAAATTCTAAGGTCTGGTTGTAAGCATTTTGAATTATAATCATCTCCAACAAGAACTCTGAGTTGCTGTTCCAGCTGAGTCAAATGCTCTTGCACAAGGTGTGACTGAGTTAAGCAAAGAGTGAAGAGGAGACTGGGGAGATGAGGCAGTCAGTAAAGTGCTTGCTGCCAAGCAGGAAGATCTGCAGAAAAGCCGGGTGCTATGATCCCTGCACTAGGGAGGCAGATAATGAAGGAGCCTTATAACTTCCTACCTACTCAGTCTCACCAATCAGCGAGCTCCTGGTGAGTGAGAGACTCTGCTTCAAAGAATAAGGTAGAGAACAATCAAGACCTCCTCATGTGTGTATGCAGAGCGTACATAAATAAAGACATACAGAGAAAGAAAGAGAGAAGGGGATAAAAAAAAGAGAGAGGGAGGGAAGGAGGGAGGGAGGATCAAAGGGTGGATTGAAACCAGGTGGTAGTGGCCCACACCTTTAATCCCAACACTCTGGAAGCAGAGGCAGGTGTTTCTCTGTGAGTTCAAGGCCAGTCTGGTCTACAGAGTGAGTTCCAGGACAGCCAGGACTGTTACACAGAGAAGCCGTGTCTCAGAAAAAAAAAATCCTAAGGTGAATTGAATGAACAACAACTACTATCTTGACCCCAAGGCCTTCTTAATATACTAAAAAGATCTGTTTATCATTGTAGTGTTGATGCTTCAAACAGGGAAATAGAGATACTCTGAGGGTGTAACATATGGAATTAAATCATTATAGGGACTGTAATTACTGCAATTATAGAATCTTGTGGTAAGGCTGTGGGTGTCAGGACTGTTGGCTGAGAAGGACGAGAGTGAGGGGAGAGAAACAGCAAGTTGATATCTATGATGACCAAGGAGCCCATGAGTACAAATTGATCTCCTTTTCTGCCTGTCAGGTGATATGCAGAGGAAGCTGATGTGAACATGTTTAAGACTTCAAGATGCTAAAGGAAGAAAATCAATGCAAACAGGAAGAGAGGGACTAAGTGATATTCCTCAGTAGCAACAAAGGGAGCCAGAGTGTGAGTGATAGCATGAGTGCTGTTCAATGGAGTTTGCAGCCCTTCTCCACGTTTCTGACCATAGTGACTGCTATTTTATCTCATCTTTCCAGTGATGCACACATTTCTCTGTGGTCAACCTTGCACCAAAACAGAGAAGCAATTCTAGAAGTCTCTGTTTCTGTCTCTGCCATATACCCCCTATCATTAGGCCTTGAGCATCATACATGCTATGGTTTTCTGTAGGTTCAGTACATGAATTTATCTATCATACATGTTACCTAAAGTATACGGGCAGGGTAGGAGTATTTGAGTTAAGAATAAAGTCACATGGTTAAATTGTGAAGAGATATGGTGTGATGGGCATTCAGAATTTGTACCACTGTTCAGAGATTGGGAAACAGTATTATATGAGTTACATGAATAATATTAGACCCTTTATATTGTACAGAAAGCTAATAATAGCAAACCAGTGCAAGAGCAAAGAGTAAGAAAGAAAAGATTCTGATCTCAGTGAGACCTAGCTAACATGATTTATCTGAAACTCTGTTTGCTTTCAGTTTTAGAAGAATTGACATCAGTGTGCCCAGGAGATACATTCATTCTCATGTTTTTAGTAGCATTAATTTCAACACCCAAAGTATAGATACCTTGTAAGTATCATCAGCAAGTGAGTGGAAATGTGATATATATATATATATATATATATATATATATATATGACAAAATACAATTTTGCCTTAAAAATGAATGAACTCCCATCATTTGGGATCACATGAGTGAACTGGAAGACAACTGGTTGGATGGCATAAGCCAGGCACAAAGACAAACATGATATGTACTCACTTGTATGTGCAGCCTAAAAGCTGACCTAATATAAGTATGAGACAAGAATAGGGTTATTTGTTGTTAGAGGGATGTCTGTCACTCAAAGCATACACCCTTACAGTCAGAGAGGAGTAATAAAATTCAATAATTCTAATACAGAGCAATAGTTCTCTAGTTGATGGTGATACATTGTATTTTTGAAAACTATAAAGCTGTTGTGCTTCACATAAAAATAACAACTACATAAGGCAATGAGTGCATTCAGTAGTCTGAGTTAACCACTAGAAATGCAAAAGCATTGCCTTTAATGTTCTCCAAAGGACACGCACACACACACACACACCCCTCCATGTGTTTTCTTCAAAACAAGATACCACACTTTGTTTTCACTCTTGCAGTTTTATCAATTAGGTTCTCATATCAAGAATGATAGGCATTCTGCAAATATGTTACAGCTGTGTAACTCGGTTCTCTTATAGGACTCCTAATAGTGGGGGCAGGGGCTGTCTCTGACTCTTTACTGGCTTTTGGGACCCTACTCTGCATACTGGGTCACCTTGCCCAGCCTTACTACATGGAGAGGTGCTTAGTGTTACTGCAACTTGATATGCTATGTTTTGTTGATAACCATGAGAGACCTGCCCTTTCCTAAACAGAAACTGAAGAGGAGTAGATTAGGGGATGAGAACAGAAGGGGATTGTGGGGGAGGGACTGGGAGGAGAGGACGGAGGGGAAACTGTGGCTAGAATGTAAAATAAATAAATATGAATAATAAAAATATCTTATTCTTTATATTCTGGCTCTTCAATTTATTTCACTATATTTTATTGAGCATTTGAGTTACTTATATTATTTCCACTACCATCTTTTTTAAATTTATTTATTTTTGAAAAAACTTTCTTTTCATTTTACATACCAATCCCAGTTCCCCATCCCTCTCATTCTCCCACCCCCTCCACCTCCCCCAATCCCACCCTGACATCCACTCCTCTGAGAGGGCAAGGCCTCCCATGGGGAGTCAACAAAGTCTGACATACTAAGTTGAGGCAGGACCAAGCCCCTCCCTGCTGTGTCAAGGCTGAGCAAGGTGTCCCACCCTAGGGAATGGGTTCCAAAAAGCCATTTCATGCACCCGGGATAAGTCCTGGTCCCATTGCTGGAGGCTTCCCAAACAGATCTAGCCACATAACTGTCACCTACATTCAGAGGGCCTAGTTCAGTCCCATGCATGTTCCCCAGCTGACAGGCCAGAGTCCATAAGCTCCCACCAGCTCAGTTCAGCTGTCTCTGTGGTTTGCCCCATCATGATCTTGACCTCACTTGCTCCTGTGATCCCTCTTAACTCTCTTCACCTGAAGTCTAGGAGTTCATACCAGTGCTTGATTGTGGATCACTGTATCTGCTTCCATCAGTTACTGGATGTTCCACTACCATCTTTAGAAAAAAAACGGTATTTTCTCCTAAAAGCAAATGACACTTGTCTTTTTTAATTTAGTCTTCCACAACTTATACATTGAGTCCCCTGGCAAGACTAAGAACATACGTTTCTTTATGTTCCTTTACTTACCAAAGACTAAGAGAATGTTGACTTGAGCATTTTTCTCATAATGCAAATACCTCTCACCTCACTCAGCTTGGGAACATGCAGCAGTGTGGGGCCCTCATTCTAGTCTTGACTCATGGCTGAGCACACTGCACCTCAATATCAAAGAGGTCCTCTTTAGTTCCATATGGCGTTGTCCAGATAGATTTCTCAATCTCAAAACATAGTGTGGATTGGGTTCTTACACCCGATTGTTTTTCAGAAATAGTCAATAAACTATACTGTTTGGTGTAGATCTTGAAATGAGTATATTTCCACAATTAATAATGTGCACATCTCTATACCTATACTATTTTGTGTTTCTCCTATCTCAAATCTGCATGAAAATTCCTTCATGCCAAAGGTTTGGTCTCTCCTAACCAGATCATTCCTTCCTGTGGAACACCTCACAGAAACAGACATTTTTCTGGCACAAATCAATTTTCCTTTGAGTATAGAGTAAATTTATGTGTAGTTTTTAAAAGCTGATTAGCAATCAATGCTGATTGAATTATTTGTTCCTCATTAGCCAATCTTCTCTTAGTTTTGGACTCTATTGCATGTCTGTCATGCCCTCCCTAAAGCGTCTGAGGAATCATGACTTTGAATCAATTGCTTCCTTAACATAGTCCAGCCCAGTATCTCATCCATTCTGCTTGGGGATGCAGATGACCCATTAAGATATGTTCCATACTTAAGGACACCCTTCTGAGAAGCTTAATTCTCATTGAATGCTGTGGATTGTGGTTAAATAAAAACCTGGGAGTCATAAAAGCATTGTCTATAATACTCTGACAAATATAAGCTATTAAATCTATAGAATTCAACTTTGATTCAAGTTTTATTATAATGATGCATTTTCATGATTTCATGTACCTCTGGGATGAACATCTTCATAATATCCATGTTGGTATTGATATCTGTATGCCAGTCTAGATTGTAAGCTACTTGATTTTCAAGTATACCCTAGATAGTGGTGGAGAAGAAGAAGCAAAAATAAATAAAGAAAGAAAGAAAGAAAGAAAGAAAGAAAGAAAGAAAGAAAGAAAGAAAGAAAGAAAGAAAGAAGATGAATGGAAAGGGAGAGATGAAGGAAAATAGAGAAGAGAAGATACATAGAAGGAAATTGTATGTAGAAAGTTAAAACTCAAGTAAAGTCAAATATTTATGTGCATTCATGTGTATATGCAAATGGATTTGCATGAATGCATGCATCATGAATCAGTACACAACTTACCAATAGTAGGCTGTCTATTGTAGAATCAGTGGTGGCTCAGGATCCTATTTGTATTAATGGTGGCTCAGGGGTATGAATGGCTTGATGTCTTTAAAACATAAGGGCATTTTATGAGTTCACCTTTGAGAGATGCCTCAGGTTTGGTCAATTGGAGAGGTCGTCTCCCTAACTGAACACTTAATCTGGTGGCTCACCCAGAGTGTCTTCACAACTGCCTTCATTTACTTTATATTTCCTACCTACTGTTCTTTATTTCTTTGTTATTTTCTTCCTGTGTTGGAGATCAATTCCAGGATGCTGTAAATGCTAGGTGATAGTTCTGAGCTCTAGCCCCCAAGTCTACTGCTTTTCAAGTATACATATCACCCATCATGAAAATAGAAGATATGGTAGAAATAAAGCGGAAGAAATGTTAAAATGAACAACATATGAATATTTTTGAAAGACACTAAATGTGGATAAGAAGTGGCATTCTACCATCACAGATGGTCACCAACGCATACGTAGATGACTATGAGAGAAGCATTAGAAGAGAAGTGATGAGCCTGTGAAAACAAGACAGTTCATTATATTATGTGCATTATATTATGGTTGCCTGAATTTGATGGCATTTTATTATTTTAGCTCCTTCTTCTGAGTCATTTTGTTTAATAATACTGTATCTTTTCATGTTTCTCTTTTAATTTCCTTTAAATTATTAATATGTTCTATGAGAGGAATCAAGTATAACTTTATCTGTCTACACACATCTCCCACAGGATATGACATATAACAGTCACTCAAAAACACGAGGTCGTTTCTGAATAAATGACTGGTAAATATTATTGACTAATTTGTATAAGAGTTGGTGTTTGCAGAGCATTCCTTAGAGAATATCTCAATGGATAACATCTAGTTATTTGCATGGTTAAGCTGATGTACATGACACATGTTGCTTTATCATTATAAATGGATTTTGCAATACAAATTGGTTCAATATAAGCATACCTCCTTCTATTCCCTGATAATTCAGAAAGAAATGTAAAAATAAGGGTTTTTTTTTTCACATTGTTGAAGGAAAAGGCTATAAGACTTGATTTCATGAGGGCTATATTTATGTTCTTTTATTTTATTACATTTCTGTATTACACTTGAGAATGCTCTTATTTTCCATAAAGAGGCTTTTGGAAAGAACTTACCCACCTGATCAGTGGAGAGTGTGATGATAAGTATCTCATTTTTACTATCTTAAGCACAAGACATTGAAGAGGTTCCATGAATCAGTCCTGTTCTGGCAAAACATAGCATTATGTTTCAGACAGACCCCTGACCCATGTGTACCTTTAAACAACACTAAAGAGCTTGATCGGGAATAGAATTGAAAACACAGATATAACTCCACACAGCTACAGACAACTAGAAGGATGCAGAGACTCAAGAGACAGGCAGATCTGATTTAATGAATGGTTCCTTAACAACTCATGGTTTAGGTTCTCAATGGCATGTCCTAAAAGTTATTCTTTCATTAAGTATATAGACATATTTTTTCTGTTAGACTTTTAATTAAATAATAAACATTATTAGTTCTTAGATAATTTCACACAAGGTGTTTTGGTCATATTTACTGCCCCTTCCTTCAGTTATTCCCAGATCCACCACCTCCACTTACCTACACACTCAACTTTGTGTCCTTAAACAAAAAACCTACCAAGTCCAATTTGTGCTGGCCATATATTCCTGGAAAAGCGGCCTTGTACGGTAGTGTGGTCAATTATCATGGGGAACACTTTTAGAGAAAACTGCCTCTCCCTCTCTCGTAGCTACTAATACCTCCACAGCTGGGAGTAGGACTTTGTAGACAAAATTCTAAACAGTCTTAGTAAATAAGAAACACAGAGCCAGATACAGAGGTAATAGCCAAAGAGACCAGGGAGCCTTGACTACCTTATCTTATCACCTCACCGCTTTTGCTTCCCCAGAGAGAGCTTCTTCCTGTCTGATTTATGTTTTTATTGCCTTTCTGTTCTGCTTTCTCATTGGCTCTAAGCCCAGCCATATGACTTCCTCGTCACTGCCTGTCTATACAGACCTCCAGGTCTCTATGGTTGGTACTAGGATTAAAGGCTCCTGTCACCATGCTTGACTGTGTCCTTGACCACACAGAGACTTTGCCTGCCATGTGATCAGATTAAGGGTATGTGCTACCCCACCAGACTTCTGCTTATGGCTATGTGACCTCTCTATGTGACCTCTGATCTCCAGGCAAACTTTATTAACATACAAATAAAATCACATTTCACACAATTAAAATATCACCACAGGACTTCATATCCAACTCATCTCTCCATGCCTAGATTTGGTCTGGCCTTGACTTGCACAGGTCTTGTGCATGCTGTCACAGCCACTGTGTGTCACTGCCCTGCTGTGTCAATAAGACATTTTTCCCCTTATAATCATCCACTGCCTCTGGCTTTTATATTCTTCTGCATAATCCCAGTGCCTTGGGAAGGAGGGGTGTGATATAGATATTCCATATATGGCTAAGCAATCCAAAGTTTCTTAATATCTGTACCTTGGTCAGTTGTTAATTACTATCTACTAAAAATAAAAGCTTCTCTGATGAGAGTTGAGAGATGCATTGATCTGTGGATATAATGAAAAGTCATTAGGAATCAGTTTAATACTATGTTCATTTACAAAAGAATAATAGTAGGACCTTTGTATAGGGCCTGTAACATACCTATTCATAGGCTGTTAGCCCAGTAATGGAGCCATGTATGGGCTCCATCTTGTAGAGCAGGACTTCAGTCCAATCATAAAGTAGTTGGTTACTCCCATATATTTACCATGATTGCACCAGTGGGCATGACTTGCCAGTCCAGTTATGCTTATAGCTTCCAGGGTTCACAGCTGGGTAACTCTGATGATTCCATGTATCCTCCATTAAGAAGCACACAGCTAGCATCATCATAAACAGAGAAAAACTCAAGAATGCCCACTAAAACCAGGAACAAGACACAGATGTCCACTTCCCCCACTACTGTTCAGCATAGTACTTGAAGTCTTAACTACAGCAATACAACAAGTGGAGGTGTGTAAGGGTAATATAAATAGGAAATGAAGATATCAAAGTATCTTTATTTACAAAAGTTATGATTCTATATATAAATAATATTTTTAATTAGTTAATGTTGTAATCACTTAGCAAATCTCGTTAAACATGATACCTGTTTTTACTGATAAACTAATCAAATATTAAAATTAAAATAGTACTTTTAAAAGATCAGCCATCTATGACATTCAGTGAATAAGACACACTCAAACATTGTGTGCCAAACCTATTCACTCAAACTTGAAGCAGAGTGAGGGCTACTGATATATGACAGAGGATAGATGACCGTCAACAGAGGACATTCATGTAAAAGCGTCTTTTAATATAGATGGCTATTTTCTAAATGAAATTATTAGATGGAACAGAGTTCTACCTTAGGTTTATCAAAACTCTCACTTAAAAAACCAAGTCTCAGGGCCTGAAGAGGTGGCTCAGTGGTTAAGAGCACTGGCTCCTCTTCAGGGCACCTGGGTTCAATTCCCAGCACCCACATGGCAACTCACAACTGTCTGCAACTCCAGCTCCAGGGGATCTGACACCTTCATATAGACATACATACAGGTAAACACCAATACACATAAAATAAAAATGAATAAATTCATTTAAAATAATAAAACATGGTGGGGTGAATTAATCTGAACATTTCTACTGAAAAATAGGAGACCAAGAATAAAAGAAACAGCTGGAAGAAAGAAAGTGGAAGGCAAGAACCAACTCCTGAAAGTTGTCCACTGACCTTTACAATGGCATGCCACACTCGCACACATGAACAAGTGTGTGCACACACAACGAATGAATAAATAAATAAACATCTTTAAGGAGGACTGTCTCTTTAAAAAATTCTGGAGAGATGGCTCATCTCAGTGGTTAAGAACACTGGCTGCTAGCTGGGATTTCCACTTTAATAACTGGACCAATATTCAAACAGGGGGAAAAACAGATTGTTTATGATGAAACTCAATTCACAGAATCATGTCAAATAACATTTTTAGTCTAATAAAGAGTTAACTTGAAAACAAAAAGAACACTGGCTGTTCTTCTAGGGAACCTGAGTTCAATTTCCAGCACCCATATGGCAGCTCACAGCTGTCTGTGACTCCAGTTCCAGGGGCTCTGACACCCTCACACAGACATACATTCAGACAAAACACTAATGCACATAAAGTAAAAATTAAAAAGAAGATTAAAAGAAAAACTAAGTCCCCAGAAGAGTTGTTCCAAACCAAAGATAGAGAAGGTTGCAGACTTAGAGGCATCTCACCCTGTAGTTTCGTCCATCCCCTCATCCTCCAGGTGGGAAAACCAAGACCCTGAGCAGCTCAGCAAGGATGGTAGGAATGAACAACAGTCACTGAGCCAGACAGGTCTGAGTTTTCAATCTAGATTCAGCCCTTTACAGGTAGTGTAAATTCTGACAGAAACAATTAAGCTCTCTCATCCTCCATAGACTCCAAATAATATATTTTTAATTGACCCATTTGGCATTTACTGAAAGTAGATCCCCTTGATACACTTGTTTTATTGGATATCTCAACTGGTCCAATAAGTTTGGAAAATACTGACTTAAAGTTAAGCCAGAAGGTGGTGGCGGCACATGCCTTTAATCCCAGAACTTGGGAGGCAGAGACTGGTGGATCTCTGTGAGTTCACTGCCAACCTGGTCTACAGAGTGAGATCCAGGACATCCAGGGTTACACCATGAAACCCCGTTTAAAGAAACAAATAAAACAAAACAAACAAACAAAAAAACAGAGTTAAGCCAATCCTCTATTTCAAAACCTTCTGAATCTCTAAAATGTTAATTGTATCAAAAATCTCCAGGGGACTAAGAAGCAAGTGGGAAGCAGTTTCATGAGAAAGTGAGTACAATTCTGCTTACTGCATTGTAGTGGTGTGTTTTCTCTCAATGTTTCTATAAACCAACCCATCCACCCCTCATTTCTACAGTCCGGATGTTCAATGACTCCCAAAGGCTATGTGTAGCTAGAGTTTTCTCCAGTCCTGCCCAGCCCTATGGACCCCACAACTGCTTATGAAATAATCACTCACTCAGAAGCTCATATTAATTAAACTGCTCGGCCATTAGCTCAGGCCTACCACTGACTAGCTCTTACACTTAAACTCAGACCATTGCTGTTAATCTGTATGTTGCTATGTGTTCCATGGCTTTACCTGCTGCCTTTACATGCTGCTGCCTGGACAGCAGGCTGACCTCTCCTTCCCTCAGCCTTCCACTTCCCAGACTTCTCCTCTCTCTTTGTCCCGCCTATACTTCCTGCCTGACTACTGGCCAATCAGCATTTTATTTATCAATCAATCATCCACAGCAGCTATGTGTTGAGGCTTTAGTCACCAGTGTGGTAACATCAGTCCATGATGGGAACTTTAAGACATGGGGCACTGGCAGTCTTATGGCCCTTTCATGTGTGCTGTTGAAAGAGACATTAGACCTCAAGGCCCTTGCTCTTTCCCTTTTATCATCCCTCTGATGAGTTGAGCTGTTTTACTCCACTTTGTGCTCTGACTACAAGGTGTCACCACAGTTCCCGTGACAGTGAGAAAGATGGACTGTGAACTAAAATCTCCCATGCTGCAGTAACTCTGCGTCTCATCTCAGATATTGGTTATAATAACAGGAGCTGACTAGCACAGCACTTTGTCAATATTTTCATGTACAAACCATAGTACAGACCGTGATCCTGTACATTCTGCTCTGAGACATTTCCTACTGCCCTTTCCAGTCAACTTTACCAGAGGAACCACCGTTCTGACAGCTGTAACTTTTAATTACTTTTGTCTACTAACATACTACAAAGCTGGGCATGGTGATACAGGCTTGTGGTCTATGCTGCTCAGAAGGCTGAGACAGGAGGATCACAAGTTCAAGCCCTCTGTAACCTATAGAATCAACTCAATGACAGCCTGGGCAACTTCAGGAGATTCTATTTCTAAATAAAATCTAAAAGGACAGTGAGGACTGTTTCTCATGGCAGAGCCCTTGCCAGGCATGCATCGAGAACCTAGGCTCAAATATCAATACAAAAAAGGGACAAAATTATATAAAATAATTGTGGTTCAAAGCTCCCATGTTTGTTGATTTACTGCTGAATTACTTGTTTTACTGTTTTATATACCTTATTAAAAGTCATACTTGACATGCAAGTTACACTTGATTGAAGATATATTACTTTATATATTTTGAAATAATATATATACATATATTTATTAAAGTGATTGCCAGACTCAAGAAAATTAGCATATTTATCAGCCAGTGTTCTCTACTACCCTGCCTGGCCCCTTGAACCTGACCCTTCTAGGAAACCATGGATATACATTTTGCCAATATACATTTGTTTGCAGGTTTTCAAATTCTTCTACAAATAAAATTGTGTAATAAGTACTAATTTGACCAATTTCATTCATTTAGAAAAAAAACTATTGCTACTCATTCATGCATGGTGAGTATTAGCAGTTCATTCTCTTTTTGCTGCATGGTTTTCCATTGCATGGGTAATTGATGACATGTTTATTAATTCACATGGTAAGAGTTGGAATATTTCCAGTTGTATGAGCATCCATGTACAAGTTTCTGAATGCATATCTGCTTTCATGCCTCATAGGTTATATCCAAGTAAATAACAGTTGAGTTATATGGTCTTCATATGGCAGGTGTGTGTGTGAGGCAGGGGATTGCTTACTTTTCAATGCCAATGCATTTTTCAAAGCTCTGTCCCACTTTGTATTCCCAAAAGCAATGAATGGACATTCCAATTTTCTCACAACTCCTCCAAGACTTAGACTAGTTACTTTTATATTTCACATATTCTAAAGGTTTTGGAGTGGTACATCCTTATAGGTTTAATTTTCATTTCCAAAGACTGATTCAGTGATACTTTTCACGTGTCTCTTGCCAGACAAAACTTGGTAAGCTATCTGTTAAAATGTTCCATAATCCTGTTGCATTTTTACTTCTGTTTGAATTTTGAGTTCCACATACATTCTGGATACAAGTCCCTTATGAAATGTATCGTTGTTGCTCAGTTTCTTCCAGTTTGTAGTTAGTCTTTTCAATTTCTTTTAGAAATTTTGAGAAACAGAGCTTTATATTCTAACAAAATCCAATCAATCCATTCATTTTGCATGAATCATGCTTTTGTTGTCATAGCTAACAGATCTTTGCTTACCTCAAGGCCATAGATATTTATACTCTGTTTTCCTTTAGCAGTTTCATTGCTTGGGGGTGTACATTTAAGTCCAAGACCTACTTGAATTTGCAGGGATTCATGGAGTTGGTCTGGTCTAACTGCCTTGAGAGCCATGCATCCTAGGTTTTTCAGGTAAGAGTCCATGGCCCCTGAGGCACTGTGTGCCTTTCAGTTCCTGAGAAACCAAGGTACTCCCTCAGGCAGTGAAACATCCAGGCTGCATTGTGTTTCTTCAAAAGTCAAGGAAGCATATAGAAATTTGACAGGACAATTGGTCTTGGGCATTAATCTTGTGTACTCTATACAGCTTGCAAACACCATTTTATCCTGGGAACTATAGATCGTAACAATTGCCATTATAGTCTATTTCTGGCAAAGCTATAAAAAAGTCTGATTGTGTAGAGCAGTGGTGGTGCATGCATTTAATCCCAGCACTCAGGATATAGAAGCAGGCAGATCTCTGTGAGTTCAAGGCCAGCCTGGTCTACAGAGATATCCAGTCTCAAAAAAAACAAAAAGAAAAGAAAAAAAATGGTCTGATTGCTTGCAATAAACTTATCACAGCCTCAGTCTTACTATGGTCTCTCCAACCTAGGCATGACTTTTCTTTCTCACCAACTTATAGGTAACCTTGGCCCAGTAATTCAATGCTGGTGCTAACATGAATTAATTTTTGATATGGATAGTATTACATCTTTTGCTTATGGATATCCAAGGTTCTAAAATCATGTGTTAAAAGTACTAACCTTTCTACACTATGTTGCCCATGGCAGCTTTGTTAAACTCATTGTACGTATGCTTGGATGATTATTTCTGAACTCTATTCTCTTAAATTGTTTTATCTGTATGTCCATTGACCATGACCTTACAAATTTGAGATCAAGTAGTATTTATTCTGCAACTTTGTTCTGCTTCATATTGTTTGACTTCCAAGTCTTCTGGATTTCTAAGTGAACTCTGGAATCACCTTGACAAGCCCAGCAAGTAACTTTGAAACGTTGAATAGGATTGTCCCTAAACTTACAGCTTTGAAGAGAAGAAATATTGAGTCACTTTGTGCCTGGGTGACCTTCCCAGTGTAACATTTTCCTGTTCCATTCATTTACCTTTAAATTTCATATTTCTTTACAGCCAGTTAATATTCTATTGTGTATATAGCCCAAGATTTCATTTTCCATTTGCCAGCGGATAGCCAGCTAAGTTGATCATATTTCCTAGCTATTATGATTTTAAAAGACACTGAACAGTTGCAATATTTCAGATTTTAAATTATGGTCTTTAATTCATTTTGAATTGTGTGTGTGTGTGTGTGTGTGTGTGTGTGTGCGCGCATGCGCGCGCGCACACAAACACACACACACACACACACACACACACACGCACAAGTGCACGTGCAGGATAAAAGGTATGGAACTAATTTCATTCTTGTGCATATGGACATCCAGTTTTGCCCACACTATTTGCTGAATATGCTTTTTTTAATACATATTTTTATTTTATAATTAACTTAATTTCACATATCAGCCACAGATTCCCCCTGTCCTCCCTCCTCCCACCCCCCAGCCCTCCCACCCCATCTACCCCCCATTCCCACCTCCTCCAAGGCAAGGTCTCCCCTGGGGAGTCAGCCCAGTTTGGTAAACTCAGCAGAGGCAGGTCCAGTCCCCTCCTCCCTACACCAAGGCTGAGCAAAGTGCCCCAGCATAGGCCCCAGGCTCCAAAAAGCTAACCAACTGTCCCACAGGCTTTTTTTTTCCAGTGTCTGTTTTCAAGACATTTTTCAAAATTTATGTGGCTACAGCTGTGTGGTTTTATTCCCAGGTCCTCCAGTATGCTCCTTTAGTGTACATGTCTGTTTTGGACCAGTATCATGTTTATCATCATGACTATGAAGTATCACTTGAGGCCAGGTATTGTGATATCTGCAGCAGTGTTTTTATACTTGGTATTGGTTTGGCTATCTGTGGTCCTTTTAAAACAGAAAACCTTGAAGTGACATGGACAACCTTTCAGATCATAGTCAGACTCATTTCTGTTTTTCCCAAGCCTGGTACTTGGGACTGGAGATGAGCAATTGCAAAAGACCTCCTTAATATAGAAGATCTTGTTTTACATAAAAGAGAAGGTGAATTTATATCTATGCATCTGATTTTCCATATCCACTCCTTGTATATATATATATATTTTTTTTTTTTTTTGGTTTTTTGAGACAGGGTTTCTCTGTGTAGCTTTGTGCCTTTCCTGGAACTCACTTGGTAGCCCAGGCTGGGCTCGAACTCACAGAGATCCACCTGCCTCTGCTTCCCGAGTGCTGGGATTAAAGGCATGCGCCACCAACACCTGGCACTCCTTGTAGTCTTTAAAGTTTTATGCATTCATCTGTCTAAAACTGTTATTTATTTACAGATCAATATCTTCATATTTCTGCATTTGATATCATATTCTAACTTCTCCCTATAAAATAGTAACTAAGTTCCAATTCTGTATTGACCCATGCATAAAACTGTCAGGCAGCTAATTAGACTAAGGTTCACCAATCTAGTTAACATGTGTGGATAGCCCTTCTTATTTTAAACTAAACAAATCCCAACAGCCGCTACCATTATTTATACTCACTACTATAGTGAGAATGAGAACTCAGAAGTTCACTTACAGGAAGTTGATCCACAAGAAGCTGGTCAAGGGTGGAGAGAACACTCCACCAGAAACTCCAGCAACTGCCCCAGCTTTCCCAGTCCACCTCTACAGGATATTCTTGCATCTGATTTGAGGCCATGCAGGAGCCCGTTAGAAGCCTGGTCTGTACCTTTGTGGGAGCTAGGTTTTCTTTTTTCTTCTGCTCCCAACCATGAGGTGAACCAATGTCCCCCGCCAAGCTGCTTCTGCTGTAGTTTTCTACCTTGTCACAGATCCAAGGGGGGCCCACTGGTGATGGACAGGAATCTCTACGAAAGTGAGCCACAAGGAATCTTTCATCCTACAGAGCTCTACATATTCCATTATTCCCTCATCTGATGCATAGTTGATCACAATTTTTCCCTGCTAAAGGCTGTCAGTTCTGAAGAGTATTTCCTTTGTTCTAAGTAGACTTTCCAATTTTGTATATACCCATTTGCACCATTTTAGGGTTATTTCCTGTGCTATTGGAAACCTTTTCAGAAAGTCCTTGTCTTTTCTCATATCTTGGAGGTTTTTTTAAAAATCTGTCTTCTCATCTAGTAGTTTCAAACTTTTAGTTCTTATACAAAGGTCTTTGGTTGGTTTTAAATTGATATCTGTGCAGGGTGATAGAGAAGGATCTAATCTCGCACCTCCATACGTGGAAGTATATTTCTCTAGCATCTGATTTGTATCTCTCTGCTATTTGTCTTTTACTTGGAAGCCTCCCCTGAGGGACCACTCCGCTCTGCACAATGACTCCAATGGGAACTCCACTGTGCTGCCTTAAAGGGCCTCCCAGGCAGCTTCTGTTGGGTGTTGTGCACCTGTCTTGACAGTGTTTTGCTTTCTATCATCTGCCACTTGATATTTAGTCTTTTGGTTTGCTGTATACTTAGCAGTTTGCTTTCTATTGCTGTGATAAAAACCATGAAGAATAGCTATTTGGCAAGGAAAGGATTTCTTTAGTTTACAAGTCTCCATCATAGTCCATCCCTAAGGGAAGTCAAGATGAAAACTTTGATATTAAAAAAAAATCCTCTACCCTTTACACACAATCTGTAGTTTGTCATCACGATCTCCTGAAAATTATTGTATTTATTTTTTTGCTAATATGTATACTAAAAGTATCAGTTTAAATACAGTCATCAGAGTGCTCTAAATGCGCTTACATTTATCAGACTTTCATATTTTCAGGTATACTCTATTAACAAGTTTCTTTCCATTTTGCATTTCTTCAATGAGTCTGAAGATGATGTCTTCTCTTAGCTTTTGACTAAGAATGCTTCATTTCTGGAGGTCAGTTAAGAGAGAGTAGTACAATATATTCAAAGTGCTGAGTAAAACCCTGCTTGTCAAGAATATTCCATTCAAAACAACTGGATAGTCCTTCTAAGCATCTTCATTGAGTAGATTTTTAAGACACAATAAATAGAAATCACTGTATATATATATATACATATATGTACATGTACATATACACACATACATATGTGTGTGATACTTTTGTCTTTCCATCATCCTCTTTCTCTTGTTCAGTTGCTTTACATGGTGGGGGTTTTTATGCACAATTTACAGTTTACATGGTTTCATACATTATCTTGATGTAAAGGAAAGTTTGCATATGCTGATGGAGATAGCATAAGCAGAATTCCTTCACAGGATAAGACTTCTGGAAGCTGATGCTGAGCCAACATCAAGCAAATTGCTTCATTCATTCCAGAACACTCATTACCAGAAGAGAAGTTAAAAAGGAGAAGCAGTTTCTTCTAACCAGATGATTTTTTTTAAACATGGGAGGACATTTGATGTATCAGCTTGACTAAATGAATGAAAGGAAGAATATGGATGGAAGACCTAAACTATTGAACTTCCTTATAGTTTTTAGTATATGCATGGACTATTCCTGATAGCCTGTGTGATGGATTTCACACTTGCGTATTTATCTCTTGCAGTTATCAAAACAAGTTCTTGAAATCTATCTATCATATCTACCTCATGTCTACTAATACTCCAAGTTTCCATGGAGCTCATGTACAGAGAATGCCTCACCAAGTACCCTTCTAAGCACTAGGTACTCTAGCATGTTTTTACATGTATCATCATTTTTATCTTTACACATCATTCATTATTTTACAAGTAAGCTTCCTAAAGTTTTATTTCTGTCACTTTTTCTGTGGTCTAAGTGATTTAATCTTCCAGAGCTTCCGGAAACTTCATTGTAGAATCTGACAACTTTTCAAAGTTTTTTGAAGATGACAGGCATGTAGGGGAAAAGATTTTGAAACTTGTCTTCAGTTTCCACTTCTTTAATTTAGAAATGTTTCAGTGATTTCCAACCCAAAAAAGGCCATGGAACACAGATGTTTGGACTAAATCCCTCATTTAATGTCTCAAAAATACTCAGTGTCTACTACATTTCAGATAGCATGTACTAGCTAAAGAAGTACCAGTAACCTCCAGTATAAGAGATTGCAATGAGCCGTTCTATCAAGGCAGAGCAAAGGCTGCCATGAGGGGAGAGGAAATGAGCTATTTATTACATTCAATGGTTGTGGTAGTACATCTAAGGAACACCTTTAGTAAATGACTATATATTGTTGTCCTATACATTTAAAAACATAGAAGGGAGGGAGCAAAGGCTTGGTGGTTGAAGTGTACAAACATGTGGACATGAGTTTTCCAGACCTGCCAGCCCCCAAAGAGAAATTTATGAATGATAACATATGCCTATAATCCCAGTGGATTCTCAGTGGTAGAATCAGTGGGATCCTGGGGGCTTCTGTTGATCTCCTCGTTAAATGAGAGCCTGAGCCTCGAAAAGTAAGGTGTAGAACACAAAATGAAGATACCAGCATCAATCCCTAGCATCTATGCATACACCCATATATTCACCACAGAGACAGAGAGAGAGAAAGACAGAGACAGAGAGACAGAGATGGAGAGACAGAGACGGAGAGACAGAGAGAAAGAATCAAGTAGAAGGCTTCTTAGTGTAACAGAACAGAAGGGTGTTCTTGGCAAAGAGAAATTTCAAAGGAATAAATTCTCAGGATAAAGGAAGGAAAAATAGCATATCTCTAAAAAGTAGCATATCTCTGTTTCTATAGGGACTGTGCACAGGAGAGAAGGGGTGGAGGAGAGTGGGAGGAATAAGTGTTTGTGATGTGAACTCTGTTCTGAAGAAGGGCTCTCTGGTAGCTCCAGGAGCACAAAGCTGTGATCAGACTTGTAGTGTAGGGAGTTTGTTTTTGCAGAGTGGAGGTTCATTTCAAGGGCCACGCTGGAGGAAATGAGACAAGTTGGGAGGCTGACCCCATCAGCCAGGTGGGAAATGATTCCAGCTTGAACATATATGTGATATATGTGTGTGTGTGTGTGTGTGTGTGTGTGTGAATGAGTGAGTGTGTGTGTGTGTGTGTGTGTCTGTCTGTCTGTCTGTTTTCCCATTTCCCTTTTATATATCTTCTTAGTTTCTAATGATGTGATAAAACACCATAACCAAACACATCTTGGGGAAGAACAGGTTTCTTTCTCTTTACACTTACAGATAGCAGTCCATTACTGAGTGAAGTCAGGGCAGAAAGTCAAGTAGGACAAGAACCTGAAGGCCAGAACTCAAGCAGACATCATGAAGGAATGCTGCTTATTGGCTTGTTTTTTTATGATTCGCTCAGCCTGCTTCTTTTAGAACTTATGATCATCTGCCCAGGGTGACACATTCCCCCTGGCCTCAGCCAGCCCACATCAATCATTAGACAACGCCCTACAGTGTTGCCTACAGGCAAGCTAGATAGAGACATTGTTTCAGTTGAGATTCTTCTCCTAGATAACTCTAGCTTGGGTGAAGCTGACAAAAATCAAGCCAGTAAACACACACACACACACACACACACACACACACACACACACACACACACACGGCTGAAGGAACAGAATGATGCTTATGTAACAGTAAGAAAGAGAATCTCTCAGACTTGGTTACTGGTCTAAGTGTGGATTGAGGAGGAAGAGAAAGGAATGCTGAAAGATATTGGGATGTAGATGACAGTGATGACAATTTCTAAGATGAGGAAAAAAACCCCTCACCCTTCTGCCTTTCTATAGCAACCCTAAGGGTCCAGATATCCCCTTTGTCTCCTCCACATACTAAAGAATCCTCAGAATTTGTGATAAATAATAAAACAGTCTTGGGTAGACCTTTCTCCATTAGACAAGTGATTTAGGAGTGGGCCCTAATTTGTGTTATCAGAATTTGGCATTGGTTGCTTATCAGGATTCTGTGTAGAAGTGGATATATGAATGTGACCAATATTGGTTGACTTTTACTCTGTCTCCTGCAATACCTTTAAAGGATATTTAGAGTCTGTCCTAAAGAAATAAATGGCAATACTGTGTTCAGGACATAGATATTCACTGGGTATGGTGGTTTGCCCCTTTAATCCTAGCACTCAGAATGCAAAGGCAAGCAGAGCTCTGTGAACTCAGAATCTACATAGTGAGTTCTAGGACAGTCAGTGCTCTGTGGAGAGACCCTACCTCAAAAAACAAGTAGTCATAGGTATTGGAGCTGGAGAAAGGGCTCAGCCTGAGCAGTTAGGAGATCTTGCTTACTGTTCTTACAGAGGACCTGAGTTCAGTTCCAGGCACTCATGTCAGGTAGCTCACAGCCTTCTGCCATGCCAGTTCCAGGGAATCCAGTGCCCGTTTCTGGACTCTGTAAACAACTGTACTTGTGTACCTGCCCCCCCACATATGAACATATGTACACATAATCTTAAAAATTCTTAAATTGGGTTAATATATATGTGTGTATATATGTACACACACACACACACACACACACACATACACACACACACACATATATAATATCTGTACTTGTATTGTAAAGAGCTGACAATTGCCTCTTGCTGTCTGCCTTTGGTTCTGCGGGTGGTTGAGAGACATTACTATGTATTGTATTGTTTCCACCGCTGAGGAAAAACTCTGCTACCGAATGAATGAACCAGCTTCGCAGGAGGGGCTGTCCCTAACAAATAGCAGTAGTCTAGGAGTGTGGGAATAATGACAGGGTCAGGCATTGGAGGAAGAGAAAGAACCAAGGATCACACACAGAAGAAAAGTGAGTAGATCAAATGATTTTCTTCCTGTCTACTTCTTTTCATGTTTCTCATTGTAATTAAAAACACAAGACATACAGACAATAGCCAAATCCTCCATTACCTGAAAAGGCACCACAGTTCTGTTCCCAAGAAACCCTCTGAATGTCAACAAAGATCAAATGAGGGCTCTACTTTTCTGATCTTCCTTGTATGGGAAACATATCAACTGTTTCTACCTAGCCTTGAGGGAAGCTGCAAGCTTTCATTAAAAAAAAATATGAAAGATGTAGTATGTAATGTCCCAGTCAAACACATTCTTGTTGAGGGTACTCGTGCCCTGTGTAGCCCAGAGTGGAGAAGCTGCTGTCCCTAGACACATCTGTGGCTCCCAGAATCGTCAGGACGAAAAAAAATTACAAAATTCAAGATATTGAAGCCCAAACTACAAAGAAATATAAAGGACTATGCTGGCATTAGAAAACTCAGTGCCGGGTGTTGAAAGCAAGAGGTGGACAAAAATCTATTACAACAAAATAATAAAGTCTTTTCTTAAAGTTTAAGGGGAAAATCGTCTTGTTTTGTGAAAAGATGGCGAGACGTGATCATTGATCTTTTTAAGAGACAACAAAAAAATTGGCCGTCAACTGAATAAAAGAAAATGAAGTTCCATTAATACAATCTGTCGAAAGACAACTCAGATAAATTGATCAATGCAGAAGAAATCATTTCTAACCTTTCCCCCTATTTGGAGAGGATGTTTTTTTCAAGAGAGTAAACAACATACATCATCAACTTCAAGTGATTTTTAGATGGCTTTTCCTGCAATAATGGAAATGGAGCATTTCTGGAACTAAGCATGTAATGCATTTTTTTTTTTAGTAGTATCAGACTGAGAATATCAATATATCTGAATAGATTTGGACACATTTTTGGTGACTTTCTGTTGTAGTTTCTTCTTTAATTTGTTCTTTGGACTGCTTTTAGAAAATAGCAAAGTATAAGCCACAGTGTGGCCCCATTACTGAATCCAGGATCAGCCATTAAAGAGATTGTCTGCATGAAAAGATAAATCACATTACATATAAGCCTCTGCATAAAACTTTGTAAAGATTTATTTTGTTTTAAATTTTGTGTCTGTCTGTGTATCAGTAGGTGAGGTACACAGTGAAGATGCCCAAGGAAGCCAGAGGTTTTCAATCGCCAGGATCTGGGGTGAGAAGCAGTTATGAACCATTGACTTTTGTGCTGGGAACCAAACTCACATCCTCTAGAAGAGCAGTATGTACTCTTCTTACCTGTAAGCCATCTCTCAGCTTCCCATACTAAAATCTTCAATGAGCTCTTTTTCTCAGTTTGAAGAGCAAAAGAAAATTAAATAGTTTGATAGGTATCTCCTTCCTAAGGAAAATCAAATAAAAAATGATTGCCACATGTCCCTCCATTTAAATAAGCCACAGGGTTGGGGACATGGCTCTGTCATAGGGCACTTGTCATTTGTGAAATCACAAGTTCAAGTCTTAGCGCTGAAAACAAACAAACACCAGGCAAGGGAGTGGGAAAGTGAAGGGGGGAGGAAGGCCCGAAAAACGTGAATAAAATCCCCTAGCTAGAGGTAGGTGCGTCTATGTGCCAGGGCCTGTGCTCAGCATGCACGAGCCTCTCATTTTCCTGATTTTGATTTTTCTTAAAGTTATAAGAAAAAATAGAGTCACAGACACTGCCCACCAGCTCGCTCTCTCTCTCTCTCTCTATCTCTCTCTCTCTCTCTCTCTCTCTCTCTCTCTCTCTCTCTGTGTGTGTGTGTATGTGTGTTTGTGTATGTGTGTGTGTGTTAGGGGTTCTAATACCTTATGATATTTGTTTTGTTTTACTACACAGAAGTGATTATGTGTAGTTTATTGTGAATTTCAGATAGCTCAATTATTATATGTATACTTGTTGCGTGGTTTTTACATGAGTGACCACTATAAGAAAGTCGTTACCACAGAGCCTTCATTTATTAAAATTATATTCACAAAATGACAAAATGCTATCTCAGTTTGTAAATCACATATTTACCAACAAGTTTGTAGGTATTTAACTATTTCCTATATTTTTTTTACTGAAAAAAAATCATTTATACACTAGATTCTGATGAAGTTTCTCCTTCCCGAATGCCTTCTATATCCTCCATATCACCACACCCCCTCAACTCCATGCCCTTTCTTTCTCTATCTGTTTAGAAACAAATAGGCAAACAACAACATAATAAGAAGAGAAAAAACGAAGAAAAATCACAAGAAATACACATATACAAAATTATAAAACCAGAAATTCAGAAAATATGATATACAAGCAAAAAAAAAAACAAAAAAAAAAAAAAACAAAAAAAACAAGCACTAAAAATGCCCAAATGAAGCAGGAGACAGAGAGCATACAAATGAGCTTGTTTCTGTTGGCCATTTACTTCTGTGTGTAGGGCCTGCCCTTAAGTATGGTTAACATACACCAGCCCTTGCCTTTTCTAGATGCTCCATTTCCTAGAGAATATTGGAACGTATCTTTAAGCACAGAGTTAACCTCTGTGGTTTATATGTGTCTGCAGTTATTTATGAAGGACCCATTCAGACTCCTAGTAAATGCACACAACTCCTTTCCCAGAGAAGCATTTGTTCTAGCTGACACGTTGTCCTGGATTGGCTCCCTACCGCTGTGATAAACACCATGACCAGCAACTTGGGAAGGAAAAGGTTTATTTCATACTGCAGGTCACAATCCATCACTGAGGGCAGCCAAGGCAGGAATGCAAGGCAGTAGCCTGGAGACAGGAGCTGAACCAGAGGCCATGGAGGGGTGTTGTTTATTGGCTTGATCCATTCTTATACCTCCCAGGACCTCCTGCCAAGGGGAAGCCCCGAAGTGGGCTGAGCCCTCCCACAGCAATCATCAATCAAGAAAATGCCACCACAGACTTGACTACAGGCCATTCTAATGGAGACAGTTTCTCAATTGAGGTTTCTTCTTCCCAGATGACCCTAATCTGTGACTAGTTGACAGAAATGTTAACCAGCACACATTTCAAACAATTACAAAAATAAACATATCAGGGAACCCACAACAGAGCAGGACAAGGACAGTTTGGGAGCCTCTGCTGATGACGTCACCTGAGATATCTACTATCCTTTAGCTCTAACGAAATTCCTCATCTGGGAAATAATCCAGTGTCTACACAGGTGCAAGACTGTGTCATGGCTAGGGTGATGAATTCAGCACACTCAATCTTTTAAACAGGAATTACTCTAGAAACCAAACTGACCTTTTTAGAGTGAAAGACTAATTGAGGTTGTAGTTAGCTAATGAATGACACAATTATGTTAGCAACCTCCGATGTGCATTTTAGGGCTTGTTAAATACTTCTAGAATATTCTTTTCGTCTTTTTCCTCCTCTGTTTTCTTCTCCTTCTCTCTCTCCTCCTGTTTGCTTTATTGTAGTAATGTGAAGGGAAAGGGAGCCATAGAGATGCAAAGATCCATAAAAAACGGAGGAGAGTAGCAACTACAATAATTCCCTGAATTCCTAGGAACCTGAAGAGTAACCCTCTTCAAAAGTTTTTTCTCACATTGGGGGGCGGTGGCACACGCCTTTAATCCCAGAACTCAGGAGGCAGAGCCAGGCGGATCTCTATGAGTTCGAGGCCAGCCTGGTCTACAGAGCGAGATCCAGGAGAAAAAAAAGCATTTCTCTCAGCCTAGCTGGTTGATACAAGATTTTTATTGTTCAGATAAAGCTTGAGCAATGTTTCAGTTTATACGGTTCATAATGCTATGGCAGGAAAGCTTTAGCATCTGTATCCAGAAGTCCCAGCACCCCGAAGGTCCCTGCAGGTTTCTGTTTTCTTTTTCCTTGTGAAGACCATCACCTAGGAAAGCACTGAGGACTGTTTTGCTCATTTCAGGGAGGAGAGAATGTGAAATCATTTTCATTTCTTCCCTACCACTGAGGATATTATTAAGCACAACTGAAGCTTTTAGGAAATGAAATCAGAGGGGGGGAAAACTATTTTGAGGAAAACTGCTAAACGTAAAGAATTTCACGATTGTTCACTGTAGGTCATGGAATCAAGTTCACCTCTGTCTTGTGTCTGGCTTGCCTCACAGACCACAACTCATGCTCTACCTGTCAAAGTCCTTCTCTCCTCCAGTGTCCACCTTCAAGGCTGCACTATGGCAATATGCAAAAGGCATTCCCATAAAGACAGAATGTGATTTGCTGTAGGGAATGTTACCTGGTTACTGAATGGAGAGCACACATGCCTACTCTTTATTATTGTTTTTAGACTT
Organism: Peromyscus attwateri; assembly: GCA_902168425.1. Classification (NCBI taxonomy): domain Eukaryota; kingdom Metazoa; phylum Chordata; class Mammalia; order Rodentia; family Cricetidae; genus Peromyscus; species Peromyscus attwateri. The sequence goes on from CABHPP010106659.1 coordinate 26,758, forward strand.
TATTATAAAAATCTAATAAAATATTCCAACCATAAATGGATGCATAAGGATTTCTGTAGTTTATTCCATTTCCTTTCATTTATTCTGTTTGGAGGGCTGTGTTACCAAATTTATACATCTGTCACATCTCAGGTAAATTTGTAGCACTTATGAGAAAAAAAATGAGTACAAGCATTATTCTGGAAGATTCAAATTCAATTATTGTGTGTTTTATAAAGCTGGAGGAGATTTAAATGGAAAATAATCTAAGCCCACAAGGAATAGCAGGGAAATGAGTAATTATCATGCAGTGAATGTTTATCTTGTAAACATTCACCCCAAGTACTGTGGGAGGGACTGGAAACTGACTGCAACACTTGATGTTCATATACTCCATACTAGTCCCACATCATCTGTGCTTTAAACATAAGCCAATCTGACATCATGGAAGTTAATAAATTTGCTTAGGCAGTGAGGGAATAGAACTGTATATACACATGTCTATACATATCCAAGTGAGTGTGTGTCCTCACTTGGATATGTATAGACGTATGTACATACACTTACTTACATGTATACATACATGTAAAGAGAGGAAGAGATGTACATGTGTATGTATGTGGCACTATTTGAAAAAGTTTAGGAGGTATGACCTTATTGGAGGAAATGTGTCCCTAGGGGTGGGATTTAAGATTTCAAAAGCCCACACCAGGCCCAGTGGCTTCTTCCTTCTGCCTGTAGATCTGGATATAAAACTCTCAGCTACTTCTCTAGCACTGTGTCTGCCTGCATAATAGAATAGTGACTAAGACACTGAGAAATATATAAAAGACTAAAAATTAGGTATCATAAATCATAAAATACCAGGATATAATTGTGTGCTATCATGAAATAGTATAAAGTATGCACTATTATTAAAAAATGTTAACATCAAGGGGGCAATGAGATAGCTCAGCTGGAAAATGCGCTTGCTATCAAGACTGATGATGTGTGTTCAATTCTCAGAACTCACAAACGGAAAGAGAAAAACAGCTCCCCACAAAACGACAGACTCAGAAAACAAAAACAGTACCAGGCATGAGAAACCGTCTTTTGAATAGTTGTTCAGGGTAATCCAAATGACTTCTCAAACAATATAGATTATCAATACATCCCTTAGTTGCCTCTCAGAAGTTGAGGGTGAGCCCCTATTGCTGAAGACATTATACACTAGGGACATAGGTTTGGATGATTTGAGCTGAACCTAACCTGGAAGCCTATTTCCTGTGGTCTAGCTTCAACTGTACAAGAAAACACTAAGTAAGGCGCCAAGTATGGGGAGTGACTAAATAGTCCAGGCCAGCTGCAACACTTATGAAATACTACAATTATAAACATGGAAAGATATGAATAAGGGTACAAAAAGTTGCACTCCCATGTCAGTGGCAGCTAATAGTTGTTTAATTGGTCTTAAGGCCCATCAGCTGGAGAAAAATCATGCCTGATACTGGAAACCGTCAGCTTCTTGTAATTACTGAAATCATGGACCTGAAGAAAGAATCTATTGCTTTCACTTTAATAGACAAGGATAATTCATCGACATATTCTAAATCTTGATCTTATAACCTTAGGTAAGTATAGCTGCCATACTTCATCAAAGAAGCCCCTCTTTACAGCAGATGGAGACCATAAGAGAAAGAAGAAAAAAAAAAAAAAAAGCAAAACGCTAGGCACAATGCTGAGATCAATAGGTTATGGGAAGTCGAGGCCCAATAGACACATCTCTATCACAGCACCTGCATCTACAGTCCAGGGAACACTAGAAAAGAGGGGCAAGAAGGTTGTAAGAGCCAGAAAGCCAGAAGCCCACTGTGAAACGGTCTATCATAGAAATGGCAGCATAAACAATGGCAGAACAATGGCAATATCAATAGGCATGCTAATTTTGAAGGGGCAGTATTTTGTGGACTCCCATTCCTAGACAAAGAACCACAGGCAGCTAATGACTGCTGGGAGAAAAAAATAAACTTCTCCCAGGAATAAACTCCATTACTAGTTGTTTAATGCAGAGTGGTCAGCTTTGAAATTATATGCACACCAGCAACAAAACCAGACTAAGCAAAATATATAGAGACATGTGCATACATGTACAAGCACACACACACACACACACACACACCAGAGCTATCAACTTGAATGTGGGGGCAGAAATGGTAGGGGTTTAAGAGAAGGTAGCTGGGAGGGGCTGGAGGAAAGAAAGGGAAGAAGGAAAGCTATTAGATCTATTTCAATTTAAAACATAATAAAATAAAATAGGACTTGTTTACCAGAAAGAGAGAGAGAGAGAACCTTCTTCTGCAAATTGATTTTTGATGACTACATTGTTGTCAAGATATATGTGTACACACACACATACATAATATTAAATTTTAAAAAATTTAATATTAGCCAGGCAGTGGTGGCACATGTCTTTAATCCCAGCACTCGGAAGGCAGAGACAGGTGAATCTCTGTGAGTTCAAGGCCACTCTGTTCTACAAAGTGAGCTCTAGGACAGGCTCCAAAACTACATAGAAAAATCCTGTCTCAAAAAACCAAAAAAGAAAATTTAATGTTAAATTTCTAAGCATATACACACAAACATACATCATATATGACACCACTAATTCTGTCATAATGAACCATTTACTCTGATGGAGAATTATTCAATATAATTCTAAGACAAAAAAAAAACTTATCACAATATCCATATATCATTAAATCTGTACTTTTTCCCTGAACATGAGAGTAGTTTTGTTTTCTTAAATATGTGCTATATTCTACAACTTATTAAGTCAAGTGCCTGTAAGATAGATTATAATTTATGTTCAAAGTTACTGAGTCAGATTAAGGCATACTGCAAAAGAAGACAGGTTACCTATGAACAAAACTCCTCATATAACATACAATTTACTTGGATATATTTGAATAGTTATGTTCAAAACTTAAAACTGGGCTTTCGTTTTTTAATACTCACATTAAAAATAGAATTGAAGACCCAGACATAAACTTATGCACCTATGAACATCAGATTGTTTTTATAAATATACGCTGGAAAAATGACATCATCTTCAACAAGTGGTGCTAGACAAATAGGATGACTTCATGTAGACAATGCAAATAGAGCCATACCTATCACCGTGGGAAAAAACTCAACTCCAAATGGATCAAAGACCTCAACACAAATCCAAGTATACTGAGTCTGATAGAAGAGAAAGTAGGAAACAGTCTTGAACTCATTGGCACAGGAGACAGCTTCCAGAACAAAACACTGCTAAAACAGGTGCTAAAATAAAAACATTAATTAATTTATTTGTTAATGGGACCTCATGGAATGAAAAGCTTCTGTAAGGCAAAGGACACCATAATTCAGACAAGCGGCAGCCTACAGAATGAGAAAAGATTTTTGCTAACTCCATACCCGATAGAAGGCTAATACCAAAAATATAAAAAGAACTCAAAAAACTTGATATCAAAATACAAAATAACTCAATTAAAAATGGGGTACAGATCTAAACAGACAATTCTCAATAGAGGAAACTCAAATGGCTGAGAAACACTTAAAGAAGTGTCCAACATTCTTAGCCACCAGGGAAATGCAAATCCAAACTACTTTGATATTTCATCATATACCTCTCAGAAGGTTAAGATCAAAAACATGTGACAGCTCATGATGGCATGGATATGGAGCAAGAGGATCAGTCTTCCATTGCTGGTGGGAGTGCAAACTCCTATAGCCACTATGGATCAGTGTAGTGGTTCCTCAGAAAGATGGGAGTCTATCCACCTCAAGGCCCAGCTCTACTACTCTTGGGCATATACCCAAAGGATGCTTTATCCTACCATAATGACACTTGCTCAACCATGCTTATTGCTGATCTATTCACAATAAACAAGAATTGGAAACACCCTAGATATCCCTCAATTGAAAATAGATAAAGAAAATGTGGTACATTTACACAATGGAGTATTACTCAGCTCTTAAAAAAATGACATGATGAAATTTGTAGGCAAATGGATGGAGTTAGAATCATCCTGACAGAGGTAACACAGACCCAGAAAGATAAATATTATATGAATTTGCTTATATCTAGATATTATCCATTAGATAATGATAACCAAGCTACAATCTGTAGAGCTAGAGAGAATGGGCATAGAGGAAGGGACTTTGAGTATTGTAATTTGAAAGCGGCAAGGAGTCATGCCATACAATAGGGCTCACACAGGAGGTTTATTGGGGGAAGGGCAGAGAAGGGGGAAGAGACCCCTCCCTGGAGAAAGTGAGGTGGGCAGGGGCTGCCTTTATAAGGGAAAGCAGCGAATGTGCACAAGGGGTGCTCTTAGTGACTGCAGCTGTGGAAGTATCCTGTCAGGACCCAAGGTGCAGGCCAGTACAGATGCTTAAATGCTAACGGGGTGGGGGGGACACATAGATCACCCTGGGAGTGGGAAATAGAATAGATTTTGAGTGTACTAGAGCCAGTTGTGGGGGGGGGGTGGCCAGACAAGAATGGGAGATCAGGTGGGGAGTGGGGGGAAGAAGCAATAGCGAGGGGACTAAAGGGAGAGACATCTAGAATGGAGGAGCATTTGAGGGGCAGTATGGAAACTCAGTGCCCTGGAATCTTCTGCACTATATGAAGGTGGTATATGAAAGTGATCCTAAGGAAATCTCCAAATAGTGAGGGAGATGGAAGCCCAGTTGGCCATCTCTTGTCACCAAATGAAGCTTCCAATACCAGGATGAGTTTCATCCAATTGAATTGTTGGGCAAAGGGTTCCATGGAAATCTCCAACAACCCAGACTGTTGTCAAGACAACAGATTGCTTTCCATAAACTGACAGCAAGGCTCCATTGCTGAAGACAACACCCCTACCACACATTGAACAATGAGAGGTCGAGCTGGTTACTTAGACCCTTCATTGGTTACTTAGACCCTTCATGCCCCATGCTCTAGTGTCTTTGACACAGAAAGATACTCTGCAGGCTACCAAAAGAGAAAACTAAACGCCAACCCAGCTACAAAACCTTTGATCTACACTCTGTCCTGCTTGCAAACTATGTTATGACAATAGTAGCATAAACCTTGTGGGAATAGCCAATGACTGATTTGACAAAGACCCATACCTAACACTGCTTGGATGACCAAGAACCAGAGATGAGATAGACTAGAGACCTAGGGTAAAAACAAAATATCACTGGTCTTAAAAGTTTAACAATAAAAAGACTACTAATGATATTCTGCTATACTCATAGATTGGTGCCTTAGTCAGCCATCATCAGAGAGGTTTCCTCATCAAATCCCTCTCCTCACAGCTCAGGGAAACCCACAGAAGAGGAGGTAGAAGGAGTGGGGAGAGACAGAGGGAAGAGAGGACACCAGGAGAACAGGGCCCTCTAAAACAACCAAGCAAAGCTCATTTGAGTTCAAAGAGACTGCAGCAGCAATCACAGGACCCACAAGGGTCCAAGGGTCTGAACCAGGTCCTCTGTGTATACTGCAGCTTTTAGTTGAGTACTTTTACAAGATTACTGAGTGTGTAAACAGGTGGGTCTCTGATTCTTGTGAATTTCTTAGAGGTCTTGTATTTTCTGTTGGCTTGCCATATACAACTTAGATATGATGAATTATGTTTTATCTTATCATATTTTATTTTGTCATATTTTGGTATTATCTCTTAAAAGCCACTTCTTTTCCAATGACAGACAGAAAGGGAGTAGATGAGAGAGGAGGTGGACAGAAACTGGGAGGAGTAGAGCAAAGGGAAACTGTGTTTAGATTATATTGTATGAGAAAAAAATCTATATTTAATAAAAGGGATAAATAATTTTTGAGAATTCCATATATGAGGCCTACATGAATGTCACTCTTTTCCTTCCAGTCCCTACAGTCCACTATCCACTCGCTCCTAAATTCATGACCTCTTCTTCAATTATTATTTTTACACACACACACACACACACACACACACACACACACACAGTATATATGCTCTCTCTCACTCTCCATATATAATATGGGAAAGCTGCTGCTTTTATACACACACACACATATATATGCATATATGCATATATATAATATGGGAAAAGTGTTGATTGTTTTGTGTGTTAATTTCATGTCTGATACTTTGTTGAATGTTTTTAATCTATCAGCTATAGCAATTTTCTGGCGGATGCTTTATATCTGCAAATAAAGATATACTTCCCTTTCTGTTTGTATCCTCGAAGCTCCTTCACTTAACTTACTGCTCTAGGTAAGCATTTAAACAATTGTATAGAACAGAAATGAAGAGGTTGAACTTCTTTGGCTTCTGCCTGATGTTAGTGGAAATGCTTTGAATCTTTCTCCAGTTAGCATGTTATTGGCTGTGGAATTGCTGTGGGTTGCCTTCATTATCTGGAGATGTATCACCCATATCCCTAGATTCTTCTGAAATTGTATCATGAAAGGATGTTAAATTTTGTCAAAGCCTATTTCTGCATCTATTGAGATAATTGTGCTATTTATGTCCTACAGATTATTTATTAGCTGAATGACATTTATTGATTTACATATGTTGAATTGTCCCTGCATCTCTGAAATGAAGAAAGCTTGATCATGGAAAATCTCTTTTTATGTGCTCTTGATTTTGGTTTGCAAGTATTTTATTGAGACTTTTTGCATCTAAGTTCATCAGCGTAATTTTTCCAAAGTAGTCTTTTCTAATTGTGTCCTTGTCTGCTCTTGGAGTCAGGATAATACTGGGTTTATTGAAAGGTTTTAGAAGTATTCCTTCCTTTCTATTTTCTGGAATAAACTTAGAAGTATTGTCTTGTTTCTAAAGAGTTAGTAGAACTCTGTGCTAAATTCATCTAGACCTGAATTTTGTTAGTCAAAAGAATTTTAATTACTGCTTCAATTTTATTGCTTGTTATAAATTATGTAAATCACTTATTTCATTTGGTTTAACTTTGATGGGTCACATGCATCTAGAAATTCATACATTTTTGGATATTCCATTGTAATAGGAAATTAAATTTTAATGTAAGTCCTCATTATCTTCTAGATTTTAATTGTATTTTGTGATTCCTCCCTTTTTATCTTTAAGTTTATTAATGCAGATCTTATTTCTTTTTTTAGTTAATTTGGCTACTCAATTATCAACATAGGTTATCTTTTAGAAGAAACTACTCTTTTTATTGATTCTTTGTATCAAGTTTGTATTTGATACTATTTCATTAGTTTCTTCTATGGTCTGAGTTATATCTGCTGATATGGGGTTAGGTTTGTTCTTCTTTTGCAACTGTCATAAGGAACATAATTTGTGTGTTTATTTGTGATTTCTCTGACTCATTTTTCATGCAGGAACTTGGAACTATACCATTTCCTCTTAGGATTGCATTCATTGTGTCCCATAGGACTTGATGTGTTGTGTCTTCATTTTCATTCAATTAGAGGAATGTTTGTTTTCTCCAATGACTCATTTATTATTCAATAATGCGCTCTTTAATCTGTATGACTTTATATTTGTAATTTCTCGTTATTGATTTGTAGTCATATTCCATTGTGATCAGACAGAAAAAACAAACGAATTATTTCAATGTTTCTGTATTTGTTGAGAATTGCTTTATATCCTAATATATGATCAGTTTTAGAGAAAGTACCATCACTTGCTGAAAAAAAAAGTGAGTATTCTGTAGTGTTTTGGTTGAATGTTCTGTAGATGTCTGTTAGGTTCATTTTATCTGTGATTACATTTAATCCTAGAATTTCTCTGTCATTTATTTTTAAATGTATTTGTTTTATTTATATGTATATGTCTGCCTGCATGAGTATATATGTATCACATACATGCAGATACCCATGAAGGCCAGAAAGTATAGGGTCTCCTGGAGTTGTAGATACAGGAAGTGAACTCTATGTGGGTGCTGGGAACCAAATCTGAGTCTTCTGGAAAAGCAGCTTGCTTTCTTAGCCAATCCATATCTCCACCTGGTGTCTTTTGACAGAATTGAGACAATTAATATTCAAAGTGATTATTGGAAGATGTGTATTGATATCTTTCACTTTTGTAATGTTGGTACATTCTTTCTTTTTTTTTTTTTCCCCCGTGTAACCAAGTAAGGTTTATTCTAGGAATACAAGGTCGGTTGGATCCTCAAAAATCCATGTCATCCACTATATTTACACAATAAAAAGAAAAAGTATATTGACTCACTAAATACAGAAAAAGCACTTGACAAAATTATTACTCATTCACAGTAAAGTTTTTAACAAACTAAGACTAGAAGATCTCTTTCTCAGCCTAATAGCTAATAACTGTTTTTTTTTTTAAATCCTATGGCTAACATCTGCTCAGTAGTGAATACTGTATACTTTCAAGGTTAATAATTAAAGAAGGAAATGAGGCAAGAAAAAAACAAAATGAGAAAAAAACAAAGTGATCTAGATTGGAAAATAACTAAATTTTTATCTGTAATAAGCTTGAATTTATGGAAAATCCTAAGGAAACTCCAGGAAGCTACTAGAAAGAATCATGAACGTATTTATCCATGTAGCCAGATAGAAACTCTATTTTTTAAAAAGCAATAGTTAGTGTGCGGTACTTATAGGTTGATACATTCTTAGTCCTCTTTGGTTTAACAACTTAACAACTGTCTAGTCGTATTTATTTTTCCACATAATAACCCGGGTATGTTTAGCTTTCTCATCTTTCTGAATAAATTCTTTTAGTAGACTCTGTAAAATAGGCTGATAGACATGAATTCCATTAGTCTGATTTTACCTTGAAAAGTTTTTTTTTTTCCTACTTAGATTATGATCAATATCTTGCTGGGTATCATAGTATGGGTTTGGCATTTGTGATCCTTCAGGATTTGAAATAAATCTTTCCAGGTCCTTCTGGCTTTTAAGAAATTCATTGAAAAATGAGCAGCTTTCTTGCAGCTTTCAACATGCTCTGGTTGCTCTGTATATTCAGTGTCTTAACTCTGCTATAACACAGAGAAAAGCACTTGTTAAAGACCATTTGCCAACAGTTAAGGGAGCTTCTTTTGACAGTGGGTCATAGCCAAAACTGAGATCCATAATTGGGTAAAATGCTGAGAGTAATGTATTGCTCAATGCTCAGCCCTAAATGGAACATCTATGATATATGCACAGTCCTAGAGAACATCACAGAAGAGGGCGTAGAAAGACTGTAAGGGCCAAAAAAAAAAAATGAGTAGTACTAGAAAACACTGTCTTTTAGATGTGGCATGAAAATTGCAATCATAAACACACAGCTGCTGTGAACATCTGTATAGGACCTAGATGAAACAAGGCATGAAACTAGGAAGTGTGAGAGTTATAAGATAAGTAACAGTGGGAAAATGTCACCATAGTACATCATGTGCAACTACAAATTTGTTAAAAATAAAATATAATAATTTAACAGAAAGATGACTGGATTACACCACGCACTGTATTCTGGAAGATGTGCCTCCATTCTTGCAAGTCATTATCTACAAGGTTTTGCTTCAGCTACTTCTTTAGTAAGCCATTGCAGCACTTTATCAGTCAAGTGGCATCTGAAGGTTGCAAAATGTAATATGACAAGTGGGTCCTGGGTCATATTCCTGCACCCTGTTATTGAAAGTGTGTGATTACTATTATAATGGGTCTTTTGATTGAACATACAAAGGTAGTCTAAACTGTCAGAAAGGACACACAGAATGATTTGTGTTTCTGAGGCTCTGTGACCAGAACAAACAACTCATCCTAGAATAAGTGTTTCTCCCTGCCTCATTGTCTTGGTGTACTAAGACTTCCAGAACAAAGTACAGTAGAATATCTTCAAAAGCAGAAACTATTTGTCACAACCCTGGAATAGAGAAGCCTCAAATGATGATGTCAACAAGGCTTATTTCTTTTTTTTTTTTTTTTTTTGTCAGAGCTGAGGACCGAACCCAGGGAACAAGGTTTATTTCTAATGATGACTCTTACAGTAGTTTGCAGATGATGACTTGCTCACTGTGTACTTAAATGGGCTTTCCTGAGCATGCTCCTATGAGGACAAGGAGATCTTATTCTCTCCATCTTCCTTCTAAGCTGAATAAAAATTTCAGATCCAGCTCTTACCATTATTTAACATTATTTAACATTAATTATCTTCTGAAAGTGTTCTAAATATGTTAATAGCAGTCTTTGAAATTTCAGCACAGGAATTTGTGCAGAGATAATCCAACCCATAATCTCTATCTTCCTCCCTCCCTCCCTCCCACCCTCCTTCCTTCCTTTCCTTTTTCTCTTTGTATACAGGGTTAATGCTAGTCCTCTTTAGTCCAGGCTGGCCTCAAACTCTCTATAAAACTAAGGATGACACTGAACCCCTGCCTTTACCTCCCAGGTACTGAGATGTCAGATATGAGCCACTATACCTAGTTTTATAGGGTGGATTGACCCCAGAGCTTCATGCATGCTAGCAAACATCCTACCAAATGAGCTCCGTACCCAGCCCAACGCTCATGTATTTCTTGCATACAAAATGTATTTATTCCATCACAACAGCATTTTACATATCTTCTAAATAAGCTACAAGAAGGTTTAAGGTGCAGTCCACCATCAGCAAAATTTCTTCTCTGGCCTTGAACCTGTAGAACCTATGAGTTAATGTACTTCTAAAATGGAGTGATAAAGGGGACATATAGACCTTTCCTTTTCTTTTTTTAAATATATTTTCTTAATTTCTTTGGGAATTTTACATCATGCACCCTGATCACACTCATTTCCAAGTCCCATCTCCCACACCCCTGCCAGAAGCCATCAATTGTGGGAAGCCAACCTCAACATCCTTATCATACTCCCTAAGAGTTCTCTTCAATAGATTCCTGTTTAGGCATGTGCATATCAGTGGTCTGGACTGCCACTTGATGCCATGTTGATGTCTGAGGACCCTGCTGTCTCCAGGGGCCACTGCAGTCAGAGGCTATGGTGATGTCCATGGCCCCATGCTACCAGGGAAAGCCGTGAGGATGTATGTGGGTCTTCACCTTTTCAAAGGAGAAAAGTATTTATTCTTTAAGAACTCTCTGTTCATTTCCATAGTTCACTTCTTAATTGAGTTGGGTTTGTTTGGGTTTTTGTTGGTTTGTTGGTTTGTTTTTGATATTTAGTTAATTTTGAGGTCCTTGTGTATTCTATACACTATTTTTCTTCCAACATATACCTGAAAAAGGTATTTCCCCTTTTTACCAGTTACCTCTTCAGTCAATTAATAGTTTCCTTTGTAGAAAAAAAAACTTTTTAATTTCATGAAGTCCCACTAGTTGATTATTGGTATAATTTCCTGGTTGATGAGGATCCTGGTTAGAAGGTCCTATCTGAACCTATATTCTGAAGTGTATGTACTTCCTTCTCCTTCTTCAAATTTTTCAGAGTTTTAGGTTTAACACGGGGATCTTTGCTCTGTTTGGAATTGATCTGTGTGCAGACTGAGTGGGAATGATCAAGTTTCATTCTTTTACATATAGCTATGCAATTGTCCTTGCACTGTTTACTAAATGCTGTTTTTCCCCCAATATATGTTTTGATGTTTTTGTCAAAAAAAAAAAAAAAAACAAGCCCATCATGCATGGACTGATATCTAGGTCCTTGATACTACTATTCCATTATATCTGTCTTGTGCCAGTAGCATGCTGTTTTTCCTACAATGGTTCTATAGCGTAATTTCAAGTCAGATATGGTGACATCTTCAGAAGTGTTTTTATCAGTCAAGATATCTGGATCGTCTGTGCTTCTGCATAAATTTTAAGATTACTTCTTTCCATTGATGTGAAGAATTGTGCTGGCCTTTTGATGAAACTGAACACAGAGTGCTCATGCTAAGAAGTACACTAAAAAGTGTTCAACATCGTCAGCTATCAGTTTGAGAAGTGCAAACTGAAATTACTTTGAAAATGCATTTCACACTCGTCAGATTGGCTAAAATAAGAAACAAAAAAAGATAACAGCTGCCAGCAAGACTGTAGGGAATGGGAACTAGCCGAGCACTGCTGGTGGGAGAACAGGACGGTGTAGCCACTATGGAAATCAGCGTGGCATTTTCTCAAAAGACCGGACATAGATTTACCCTGTGACCCAACTATATCATTCCTGGGCATATGCTTAAAGGACTCATACTACAGAGACACACACTTATCCATGTTCACAGTTTCTCTATACACAATAACTAGGGTATAGAAACCACCTACATGTCACCAAGTGATGAGTGGATAATGAAAATATGGTACCTATGTATAATGAAATTTTATTCAGCTGTAAAGAAAAATGACAGTCAAAGTAAATAAAAAAAATATGGTGTGAAATTGGGGAAGGGTTAAAGAGGCAAAGAATGTATCTGGAAGAAGTTAAGGGGGCAATTTGGGGTGAATATTTCAAAATATATTATGTGGAATTTCCAAATAATTAAAAAACTTTTTATTTAAAAAAAATAATAGAAGTGGGTGATAGGTTTGAAGCAAGTTCAAAACCTAGGAAGAGAAAAGTCCACTGGGTTTTAAATTTCAGGTGAGATTTGCTGGTTTGATAGACTGTCTTCCAGGTCAACAGGAAAACCACTCCCAGAATTCTAGATGGGCATGCTCCAGGAGCTCTTGGGAGTGATGCCAGAATTCACTGGGATCATATACTGCTCTTAAGGCTCTGAGCAGAGGGTTTATGGCCTATTGAAACAAGCTGGAGGCCCTGGTAACTCTGAATTCACCCTAGTATGAAATTTTTCTGCTCTTGAAGAATAGAACATGTTTATAGTCAAATAACTGTACCTTCTTGTATTGTCAAATCCAAGGAGTTACGGGGCCTGCCTTCTGTTATGGAGCCTTCTACGGGCATCTCCACCAACTCTGAATTGAATTGCTGTCATACCTCACAGCACTTCAACCAGTTACAGCCAACCCTTTGGTGTTTAACATATGCTTTCTTATTTAGAGAAATATAGATAGGCTGAGATTTACAAAATTATTTATATTTCAGGTTCCTTTTTGTTCATTAATTGTTTCTTCATTTTTATCCCTTTTCTATTTTACTATGAACAGTCAGGAGGAACCAAGATTTTGCTTAGAAATCACTCTAGCTAAATTCCTAATGCCTAATTTCTACTTTCCATACAATAAAACATTTTTCCCACTAACTTTTTAACCAATTTATACAAAAGATTGCTTTCACCCCAGTTTATAATATGTCTCATCTCCACTTGAAATCCCTTAAGCATCCTGCTTTGCGTTCATATTTCTAGCTTGTAACTCGATTCTTTTCAGTTGCCACAATTATGAGTCTGTAATTTAATCTGATTTTACAAATTGAGCAAAACTGTTATTGGCTACTCATATGTTTTGCTACTGAATATACTAATTTTTTAACCATTGTTCTCTGAAGGTCATGGCCCTCATTTCCAGTTGACTGCAATAGTTTCTTTACTCTTGGTTTCTGACAGTTAAATCATGTCACCTGCCCTCTGTTCTTTTGAGGTACCTTTCCACCTATTACTAACAATGAATCTGATTCTGCAGCGGACTTACCTATCAATAGCCTCTGACTCAAAAGTGGTAGCTCCCCATTCAGTGTTGAAAATGGATACTAAATTGAATTATCTTAACTTCCCTTCATTTCTATCACTATTGCTTCAGTTATTTATGGACTCTTATATTCTGTACATAGATGTTTATAGTTGGAGATATTTCCAATAGATAGACCCCTTCTATACTATAAAATTTCCATTTTCATCTCTAGTAAAATTTCATTTTATTGTTGTTCTTTATATTAATATAGACACTTCAATCCTTATGTGGTTGGAGTTTTCAGACAATTTCAATTTGTTTATGCCTTGGTACATAAATTGTTTTGTATAGTTAAAATCTTTGTCTTTTGATTAGAGTGTTTAATTCATTTATATCTAATGGTATCAACAGGGTTGCTTTTTTATTATGATATATATCATGTCTTTCTTTCCTTTTTGTTTTCTCTTCAACTAAAGAAACATTTTCTAATCTAACATTTCAATGTTTTACTATTTTTTAATGTTATTTTCCTATTACTTCTTAGTGGTCAATCTAAGGATTGTTTGTAGTATGCATCTGAACTTGCAAATTACTTCAAATTAATACTGACATAACTCTATTATAATATCAAAAGCTTAGTCCTGCTTAAATCAATCTCCTACTGAAATTTGTATACCACCAATTTTACACAAATTATTCCTTTAGGGGCTGGAGAGATGGATCAGCCATGTACCTAAAAATTATTCCTTTCTATATTACAATTCCCCAATGACGTTTTGAAAGTAATTACCATCACATCTTCTCTTGATTACTTTTCTACTGTTGTGATAAGACACCATGACTAAGGTAACATAAAATAGATTTAACTTGAGGCTTATATTTACAGGAGGTTAGAGTTCATGACCATCATGGGGGAGCTTAGCAGCAGACAGCCAGGCATAGTATTGGAGCAGTGGCTGAGAGTACACATCTTGAGACCTAATCACAAGGCAGAGAGAGCTAACTGAGAGTGACCTGGGCTTTTGAAACCTCAAAGCACAACCCCAGTTACACACCTCCTCCAACAAAGCCCACCTCCTAATCCTTCCCAAACAGTTCCACCGCTGAGGGATGAAAAATTCCAATATATGAGCCTATGGAGGCCATTCCCATTTAAACCATCACATATCTTAAAACAGCCTAGAAGCCACACATCTACAGATTTGGATACAGTAATTTCCCATGTACCCATCCTGATTGCCTTCATTTCTTCTTGTCTATTTGGGTTACCATCTGGTGCAGTTTCCTCATTCCAATACAACTTTCTTTGTTCTCACTCCCTCTTTTCTCTTATTGTCAAGTGTGTTACATTTCTATATATTACAGTCTCAACAATATAATTGTTTAAGTGCTTTTACAAATTGATTTTTAAATTGGTTAAGAGAAGAAAAGGGGAAGAAATGGGCAATTATCTCATCTTGTAATTGCCTACATAATTATGCACTTGAGAGCTGTGTGTACTCCATGGATTTGAGTTACTCACTGACATAAGTTGCTTTCAATCTGAAGAACTTTCTTTAGTATTCTAGTAAGACAAATCTGGTAGAAACAATTATCTTGGGTTTTATTTAGCTTAGAAGATTCATGATTGTTCTTCACTTTGTGGATTAGTTTTTCTTGGCTGTGTGACACTGGGTTGGCAGGCATTTTTATTTACAGCACTTTGTCACCCTTCTGACCTCCATTGTCTCTGATGGAATTCTGCTGCTCATCTTCATGGGATCCCTTGAACATTGTTCTCTTATTGCCTCCTTTAGGATTTAAAATTTACTCATTATGTTTGGGTGTATGTGTGTGCACAGTGGCACATCATGGAGATCAGAGGACAAGTTGGAGGATTCACTTTTCTCCAGCTACACTGTGAGTCCTGGGGCTCAAACTCATGAGGTTGTGCTTAGAGGCAAGTGTCCTTAGCCTTTGAATCATCTTGTCAATCTTTTGGGGGTTTTAATATCTTAACCAAGGTATACATGGGTGTTGACATTCCTTGAAGGAATAGAAGGCCCTCCTTGGATACTTAGATGCATTTTTACAATTTTTTTTTGTTTTTTTGAGACAGGGTTTATCTGTGTAGCTTTTTTGGCACCTATCCTGGACCAACCTTACTCTGTAGCCCAGGCTGGCCTCGAACTCACAGAGATCCGCCTGGCTCTGCCTCCCGAATGCTGGAATTTAAGGCATACACCACCACCGCCTGGCAACAAATATTTTGTAATTGTCAATTTTAATAAGATATTTGTACCTTTCTATCTTTCTTGTGCTTCTGGTAATTCTTTAGTGTGTATGTTACTGCATTTACTAATTATACCACATTTTATGAAGGCTTGTGAGTAATTATCTAGTTTCTCATATGAATCTATTTTATCTATTTTAAGTTTACTGCCTCTTTCTTCCAACTTCTCATATTTATTACGATACCTTGATTACAATTTTAGAATTTTGTTTGAATTTTATCCATTCAATGTCAGAATTTCCATCTTACTATTTAGAATAATTTCTGTATTTTATTTATAGAAACACTTTGAAAAAACTGCCATTAAACTTCATTTAATCATTGAGATGTGATTGTCTGTAATCTTTTGATCAAGTATATAAAATCTCTTTCAGTTGTTTGTTTATTAATTTCACATTTGTTTCCAACGGTGTTCTTTTTTTTTTTTTTTTTTTTTTTTTTTGGTTTTTCGAGACAGGGTTTCTCTGTGTAGCTTTGCGCCTTTCCTGGAGTTCACTTGGTAGCCCAGGCTGGCCTCGAACTCACAGAGATCTGCCTGCCTCTGCCTCCCGAGTGCTGGGATTAAAGGCGTGCACCACCAACGCCCAGCAACAGGAGCATCTTCTTTCTTGTATAAGTCAAAATTTTCTCTTTATTTACAGACCATATTGTTGTTAACAAGCTGAAAATTTTCAGCTAGTATATTTTAGCAAGTCCATCCATCTCATAGGTTTTGTTGGCAAGGTTATTAATTTGTGTTTGTATATTTAGAAACTATAGGATGATTTTTGAAATTATAACTTTATAGTTGTATATTTAGTTTGCTGAACTAATTCTCTGTTTCCTGCTAAAGCATGCTATCTCTGCTCAAATTTTAACCTTTATCCTTATCTTGTCCCCATGGTGGCATAGAGGTGTTACTGTACCTGCATATGGCATTTAAATGCTTTTAATCAGATATACTTTGATATCTTGTTGTTGGATGTCTGTATATGTACTTTAATGGCTGAGCTCATACAATCTGATATGTTTACTTCATGTCTTGCATTTGTATAGATATAGATAGATATTTTTGATGCACATATTACAGCCTATAGTTAGGAATGACTATTTCCTTGGATGTACTTTGTCTTACTGCTCTTAGAAGCATACAGCCTTGAAGAAGTATACATTCTTCCAATTTCCCAATGATGACTATAAGTATTTTAGGATCTGGATTCCTAAAAGTTTCATTTGAGTCAGGATAAGTTTGATCAAAAGTTGTATGCAAGTGCTTTTTACCAGTGAGAACTTTTTTCAGTGATTCTGTGTGTATTTGGTCAATAAATGTTTTCATGGAATCTCTTATCTTCTTGGATGCATTAGTCCAGAGTAGAATAATTGGTACATATTTTTTGAAACAGAGATTGGAATAGGAAATAGAGTAAACAGAGTGATATTATTGAACTTCATTGTGACATCTAGATTTTTTGAATGAATATTCTGACTTTACCTGTATACATTTTTGTGTACAGTTTCTATGAACAACAAATAATTGAAAGTGGTTTATGTCAGCAATCCCAGAGTTTAGGAAGTAAAGAGAAAAAGATCGAGCATTCAGGGTCATCCTTGGCTACATTGCACATGTGAGGCCACTCTGAGCTACATGACCTTGTCTCAAACCAAAACTAAAAAGAAAAGCAATGCATAATTGTTGTTTTTATCAATTTTTCAGGAGTGAAGTTATTTTACTGGAGTAAGAATTCAAAAATCTCTTCAGTCTACCATTTTATAGGGAGAACTTCGAATTAATAATGTTTCTCAGGCTGGCCATTGTCTCTAATGCTAGTTCCAGTGAAGGCATGCATGCAGAGCACTCAATGAAATCAGGCACAGTGAGCCCTTCTTGTGCAAGTCTTTTTTTATTGAATCGAATTTATTGAATTTGCTACACAAAGAGTCAGGAGAATTGTTTCATCAGCACCGTTGCTGTCTAAGAATACCAACCAAAGCACTAAACCAGTCACTGGTGTGCTCCAATCCCATGTGTCCAGTGAAACCAGAATTCCATATGTGGAACGATTACCCTGAGATGACATCACATGAAATTCTTACTAATAGTGGTGTGTGTGTGTGTGTGTGTGTGTGTGTGTGTGTGTGTGTACATGCACACCTGTACCATTACATAAATTTTGAGGTCAAAGAACAGCTTTCAGGGATTGATTATCATCTCTTTCTCCCATGGATTCCCTGCGTTAACTTCAGGTTATTAGGCTTGTACAGCAACTACTTTTATGCAATGACCTATTTCCAAGGCTCATGATACTCTTTGGGGAGAGGGGGTGGTGTTAAAGCTATAAATGAAATAAGTTATCTGGAAATTAAAAATGCTGAGTAAAAGGTGAAAACACAGATTACTCAATCTTAGCTTGTAATCTCAAAGATGCTAAGTCATTTTCCAGCTTCTCCCAGAAGTCTGCAGTGCCCTTAACTCTCTGTGATAGTGGTACCCAGAATATCTGTGATATAGGATTTACTGCAAATAACATCACAGCCTGTTCTTGTGATAAACACCTATTACCAGAGGCAATTTGTTTGTGCTGCTTTCTTGAGGCTTTAAAGAACCTAGTTATGTATCTTGTGTTTTTTACAGAAAATTATCTCCAAACATCCTTGTTAGTTGGAACAAAATGAGGTTTCCATTTTAACTATAAATGAGTCTGGGTTGTTCAGGTTATGAAGCTAATTTATGGTACCTTGACTCTTGGTTGAAACTTTTTTGTTGTTTCATTTAATGGGAAACCCAATTATTGTGTAAATATGAACACAATATAATTGCCACAGAGAATAAGCATAGCAATGAGCCTGTGGAGTTTCTGGAGTTAAAGGGATCTAATATTTATGAGTGTCTCTCAGAAATGACTAATGCAGACCATCCAGAGAAACATTGTGAGCCCTTTTCCTCCGGTGTCACGCTGATGCTTTCACGTCTAAACCGTCCCATCAGTAAATAGAGGAAGCTTTGTGAGGGAATGGATTACAAATTCGTTTTTTTTTCCTATTTCAAACTTATTAGTGACAAGTAGATCGAAGCATCATTATTTAAACCGCCTCCCTTTCAAATGTTCCAAGCAGATGTTCACGTAGACAAAATGCTGGGTCTCTCTGGTAAGACACAGAAGTGACATTTCTTGAGGGTTCTGGTTAAAAATTTGTCCTTGGCAACATGTCTTAAACATGTCTTAAACATTTTTTTAAAAAAAATATTTATTACGTCTTGGAGAGAAGCAAAGTACCCAGTCTCCCAATCTGTGAAGCATGATTCTTCAGTAAAGTACTGGAGGAGAAGTCCAAGGCTTTGTTCCTGCAGGAGGAACTCTGGTACTTTGAAGTCCATTGTCAGGGTCCTGTCTCTTTTAAGCACTAATAACTGCCTTGCATAACAAGGGAGAACCTTGCGAACATGAATTGAATTTTCTGCTTTCTTCCCAAATCACTGATATTCTCTATGTTTTCTCTCCATGTGTCATGATCGTCAAAGTCCAAGTTAGACTAAGAAGTTGAGGATGTGATGAAAAACGGCAGCACCTGTGTCACCCTTGCTGATACCCAAAGTCACTTATTTATTTTTAATTTGTTTTGTTTTGTTTTTCTTTGTTTTGTTGCCTATGAATTGAAATACTCTTGGCTCCTTAGCTCTTCCCTGAGTTTCGGTGCCATTTAAAAGAGAACTCAGTAATGTGTACGAAGATAAAATGACTGGCTGCTTTCTGTAAAGCTGTGTTTTAAATAAAGAATTTCAACCCTTTGCATTTTTTCTTTTCTTTTCTCTTCCTTTTCCATTTAGCTATAGTACACTAAGTGTTATGAAGGTACCAGCCAACCCCACCATTCTTTTGCTTTATTTTCAGCTCCACGGTTTTCTTTAGGACATGTTCTCTGCACTGACATCCATAGGAGTTAACAATTCACAGCTTTTCTGCTAGTTCCAAGGACTTGCAGCTGCTTTTTAGGTATGGACACATGAAAATCATGTTATTTTGTTTTGATTTTAAACCAACACAGTGTTCTGTGCTTGGAGTGAAAGCTGCCTCTTCTCCAGAATCCAAGAGGTGAGAACAAATAGTTTACGAGACAGCACAAGCTAATAGTAAAGTTTCATTGTGTGAATGTATTTTATTGTCCAATTCAATTCCATTTTTGGCATTGGGAGGCAAAATGAGAGTGGATGATTTATTTGTTTTATTCAAATATGGGCTGAAATGCAATTTTTAAATTGCTGGTTCATTTTCTCAATGGGTAATCATGAAAAAAGCTTCAGAACCTTTATTTTTAAATGTATGTGTTTTATTTCTAAAGCTAATGGAGAAATACTGCATAAAATTTAGAAAATAGAGAAAGGATAAATAGGAGAGTAGAAGTCTCTTTTTTCATCAGTTGGAGACAATCATTCACATGCTTTCCAGCTTTTTCACTGCTGGTATACAATAGACGTAACACTGAAATTATACTGCCTGTTTAAAATAATGTTGAGAAAATTTACTATATCAAAAATATGGTAAATGGTCCCACAGTGACTATTTCCATTACTGCATCAAACTTGCTATGCCTTTATACATGAGTCACTAACATTATTTCCTCCTACATGAAAAATGCTATAGTTAATAGTTCATGTATAAAATTTACACGCTTGATGCTTGCCTTTAGATGGAAACCTCAGAAACCCAGAATCAAAGTCTAAATGCATAAATATTCTTGGACTGGACTTCTTGACAATGTTTGCAAAATTTTCCTCAAGACATTGCTGAGGGGCTAGGAAGATGGCTTCGTTGGTCAGTGTCTGCTATCCAAGAAGGAGGATCTGAATTCAGATCCCAAGTACTAATATAAAAGTCCTGATGTGGCATGTGCTGAAGCCCCCATAATGAAAATGCATACAAAGGAAAATCCTTGGAGCTCCTGGAGTAGCTAGTCTTGCTGAATCAGTCATCTCCACGGGCAGTGACAGACCCTGTCTCAGAAAAGTAAAATGGAGAACATAAGAGGATTCTTAACGTTGACCTCGGGGCTCCACAAATACCCCCATATACATGCATAAAAGCATACACATGTGCATACATTCCTCTGCCCCTCCAAAACCCATATTCCTGGTAGTTTTCAATAATTTTTACATAAAAATTTGACATAATTAATTATAGCCAAATCCAAATAATATTAAGTTAGGTTGAGCATTAGTTCTCATTTTTGGACAAAATTAGAAAGGTAGATACAGAGATATACAAATATATATATATATATATATGAATATGGATGAATCATAAATGATAAATATTAAACAGATAGCTAAGAGACATGAATACATAGATAATAGATGGTAGACAGCACTGTTCTTTTTCAATTTTTTAAATTGTAATTTAATGATAGTTTCAAAGTGTATTTATTAAATAACTTTAATTAAATTTTTATCATTTTTATATGTAATTTTCTGTTATTAACTATGATAGCACTTGGAATGTTGAACACCTACCTTATTAGTAATTCTATCATTTTATCACAGTAAAAAGAAAAATCACTGTTTTTAACTGGTATCATCTCTTCCTTAGAATTATATAAAATATAAAAAATTAAATAGTAATTTTTGTGTTTACTTTTCCATTAGTTTCATATTTACCAATTTCTCCCAGATTGAAATAATAAAATTATTAATAATTTAATGGAAAACTTATTTCATGAAATTTCAACAGTGGAGAGGTAGAGACAAATATTTAACTTAGTTTTGAAAAACTGCAAGATGATTTATTCGGTAATAATTTACTTTTTCATGTATTTTATATGCTTTCAATACAATTGTATGTTGAAATAAACACACATAGAGAAATAAAGAGAGAGAGAAAAAGCAAGAAAGAGAAAGGCATCTCCTTTAGTATCTTATTTTGTCTTTTTTAAAACAATTCCCAAAATATATATCCTGACAGCTTCCTTGTTTAATTGCTATCATTTTATGTTTTAAAATAATATAAAGAGAATAAAACTCTATTATAATCCTTTTAAACCATATATCATCCATGTTCCCACTCACTCATTGTTATAAATCAACATTAGAATGATTTTTACATGTTTTACACAGCATTTCACTGGAAATCACACCAAATATATGAACTGACTAAAATGAATGATATCTTAGTCAATAATAATTCCTAATTATTGACTTCCAGCAACATGGGAATACAGGAACACGACTATACACACATATCTGAATATGCATGTATATAATTGAATGCACACATGTATATGTGACATTTATCAGTGATTATCTTATCATTGTTTATATTGTTTAACAGTGCATTCAGTGCTGCCGATATGTTTACAGGTTTGGGACCATCTACCAGAGCATGAGAATCCTCTCACGGCTTGCATCCCCAGAAAGAACTAAGTCTTCTTCCTCCACTAGTCATCAACTGCTAACAGTTTCTTAGTGAAGGGTGGAACTTTCTGAGCCTCTCCCCGTTCATGCTGGGATTTTGACTAGTCTGACCTTGTGTACATTTTGTGAATGTGGTCCCAACTGATTCATATGTATAACAGTACTTATATGTGGAAAATGCTATTTCTTTATACACATCTACTCCCTCCACTCATACAATCTTTATACCCAATTTTCCTTGATGATTCCTGAGACTTTGGGCAAAGGGGTATGATATAGATGTACTGCAGTCTCTTATTCTCTGCTCATTGACCACCTGTGGTTTACCATCATCATCATCATCATCATCACCATCATCATCAATCACCATTTACTACAGAAACAAGCTTCTCTAGTGATATTTGAGAGATGCGCAAACCTATGGTTATAAAGATAAGAACTTAGGTAGCAGTTTAATACTATGTCCATTTAGCAGAATATTGGGTTCGCTCCTAGTGCCTATGGCCTGGCCAGCCATGGGATTTGGGCCTAGTTAATGGTACCAAGTTTGGGCTCTTTTTTGCAGAGAGGTCCTTAAATCTACTCATAAAGTGGCTGGTTACTCTCATAACATTCCTGCCACCTACTTTTGAAAAACTGCTAAGATAATTTATTCGGTAATAATTTACGTTTTCATGTATGCTTTCACTGCTATAGTATATGTTGAAATAAACACACAGAGAGAAAGCAAGAGAGAGAGAAAAGCAAGAAAGAGAGAAAGGCATCTACTTTAGTATCTTATTTATCTTTTTAAAAGACATCTTCTTTGCATGAGCAGGACAATCTTGCTAGGAAGTAAATAGTGTCATTCACAGAGTTCACAAATGGGTAAGACTGCTTAAGACTTTCTGCCCAGTAGTGTACCTAGAGCCTACCGGTTCTTGTGACAAAGCTTCCAGGTCAGTACCAGGCCAATTTCTCCATGTCCTATGACTCAGATATGTGGTACCTTAAAGACTAGCACCTTATCATCAAGTTGTACAGGAAAACCAAGAGAAATGGCAATAGCCAGTATTTTTAACAGTGGTCCATGGGCCCCACTAACTAACAACTAGGAAAGGTATTTGATCGGTACTGGGCTTTTTATTTGATTGTCTGTAGTTTCTGGGGAGGCATTGTCTCCTGTTACAGGAAAACTCCATTTCAACTCCTTTATATGTGATTATGGATGTATTTTAGGAAGCTTCTACAGTAGCGTGTTTAGATACAGCATTTTCAAAGGTCTTTAGTGTTAGATATACTTCCTCATACTTCCTCCTCTACTGTACCCCCTAGCCCCAACCCCATTTTTCCTGTTCTGTTATTCCCTTTCTCCATGTTGCCATCTGCATTTTAACCTCCTTTCCTTAACCCTATCCCTTACCCCTTACTATTTTCCTGCCTTCTTCATATATTCCAATTTAAAGACAAAAATTGAAAGGTAACAAACCAGAACTAAGTATAATCGAGCACACGCTTCATTTGTCTTTTTTTTTTTGTCTGGGTTACCTCACTCAGAATGATTACTTCCAGCTCCATCTATTTCCCTGCTAATGTCATGATTTTATTTTTCTTTACTGCTGAATGATATTCCACTGTGTAAATGAACTACATTTTCATTATCCACTCATACATCGATTAAGAACTAGGGTGTTTCTATTTCCTGGCTGTTGTGACTACAGCAGCAATGAACACAGATGAGCAAGTACCACTAAAATAGGATATAGAGTCCTTTGGGAATACACCCAGGACTGGTATTGCTGGATCATATAGTAGATCAACTTCAACCTCTTTTGAGGAACCACACATTGACTTCCAAAGGGGCTGACCAGTTCTCACTCCTACCAACAGTGAATAAGTGTATGATGAATTACATTTATTGATTTCCACATATTGAACTATCTTGCATCTATTGAATTAAACTGAGTTGACTATGATGTCTGATTTTTTTATGTGTTCTTGAATTTTGTTTGCAAATATTTTATTGAAAATGTTTTTTCATGTGTCATTAGGGAGACTGACTTATAGTTCTTTTGAGAGTCAAGGTCTTTCTCTGTTTTGATATTAGCATAATGCTGTCCTCATAAAAAGAATTTTAAAGTATCTTTTGTGGAATAATTTGATTAGTAGTTATTTTAGTTTTTCTTTAAAAATTTGCTAGAATTCTGTGCTGAATCCATCTGGCCATAAGCTGTATTTGCTGGGAAATTTTGAAATTATTTATATAACCATGATTTAACTTCAGTTTGTTACACACACACACACACACACACACACACACACACACACACACATCTGTTTAGTGTTGCTTGTATGTATATGATTTTAAGCCAGACTACTTAGTACTAGATAACAAATTAAAAGGCTCAATTCCTGAAGAAGACTAAGGTGCCCTCTCACAGTAGTCCTTAATATTTTGTGGTTCCTCATCTATGTGTTGGGGCTCCTGAGATTTTACCCCATCCACATTGGTATGTCAACTGGTGGCAGTATTCAAGTATTGTTTAGGCAGCCACATAATTGGGACTTAATGATTATATCATCCCTGTCAGAGCTAGAACATATAATCTCAACATAATTTCTTGTTCTCTGGCTCTCACACTCTTTACTACCCGTCTCCTGCAATGTTCCTTGAACCTGAAGTACAGAGGTAGTGTACTGTAGTTGTATCAGTTGGGGACGGTAACTCCTAGTCAGTTGTTCTGAGCGTTTTGACTAGCTGTCAATTTCAGTAAGCATCTCAGCCTGCAGCAAAAACAAGCTTCATTGACGAGGAGTGAGAGTTACACCTATCTCTGGATGTACTGTTATGTATTTAGAACGCAGTTGGGAGTCGCCCTGGTTAGGGAAATAGCAGAAGTGGCTTCCCTTCTAAGAACCATGACTGCCCTAGCCATAGCTAGTTAGCTAGATTACAGTGCCAAACACAGTTTCCTTCTTGATGAGTCCAATCAGTCTAATCAGACAGATGTTGGTTATTGTCAAGATATAAGTGAAGAGCACTGCTGCTTAAGACATGTCTTGTGAGCTCTGCATTGTGGTGCTCTATAGGTATCAAAGACAAGTAGGACTATTGGCTGCTTTCCCAAATGACAGCTTGCATAGTGCCTTATGTTAACTCAGTCCTCACGGAGGAATCTTTTAAGTAAGAGAGATAAAGATTGAATCTTCCAAGTCCTGCATCCAGATGTGTGGTGTGTCCAGCAACAGGGACTTCCATTTAACTTCTAGAGGGCAACCAAGTGCAACATTTGAAAGTCACATGGGTTCCCCTGATCGACAACCCAAAACAAGGTATCTCATAGCTTGTACTAAAGCTTTAGTTAGATAATCTATGATTCTTTGGGGACAATTATCATCCCAAGTGGCATAACTTCATGTAAAACATACATATACACATGCATACGCATATATGTATTACTGATAATTTTAGGTAAATATGAAATAATATGATTCCCTATGACTATTTCAAATATCATAGTTATTATTTATCCCTCCTGTCCCTCTCTCCTGAATAACCTTCCCTCCCCAATTAAAGGCCTTCCCCTAATTTTCCTATTTCCCCTTCTGTATAATATATATCCTCTAGACCCCACCCTCCATAGTTCCTTTTGACTTTCTGAATTATTGTGGTTACTCAAGATTGTGCACTCACATTCAAAGATTTGGAGCTAGAAAATACAAATGAGAGAGAACATGCTTCATTGTCTTTCTGGGTGGGAATTACATCATTCAATATAATATTTTCCAGATTTATCCATGTACCTGTGAATTTCATGGTTTCACTACTCTTCATAGATTAATAGTATTCCATTGTATATAAGTTCCATTTTACGTATCCGTTCATCAGATGAAAGACATTTAGTTTGTGTTTTCTCACTATTGTGAATAAATTAGCAATGAACATGGCTGAGCAAGTATCTGTGGAGTAGGACGTCAAGTCATTTGGACATATGTCCAGGAGTGGTATAACTGGGTCATATGGTAGATTTATTTTTAACCATTTGAGAATCCTTCACATTGATTTCCAGAGTAGCTGCAAAAGTTTACAATCTCACCAACCTGAAATAAATGTTTCTTTTTCCCCACATCCATTCCAACATTTGTTGTTGATTGTTTGTTGATCTTATCCATAGTGACTGGTGTGAAATCTTAAGGTTGTTTTAATATGCATTTCACCCACTTGTGAAAATGATGAACACTTTTTGAATTTTTTTATTTTTTTTTATTATTAAGAGATTTTCTATTCATTTTACATACCAACCACAGATTACCCTCCCCTCCCTCCTCCCGCCTCCCAGCATCTCCCCAACCCCCCAGTTCCCACCTCCTCCAAGGCAAGGTCTCCCACGGGGAGTCAGCAGAGCCTGGTACATTCAGTTGAGGCAGGTTCAAGCCCCTCCTCCCTGCACCAAGGCTGAGCAAAGTGTCCCACCATAGGCACTAGGCTCCAAAGAGCCAGCTCACACACCAGGGACAGGTCCCGGTCTCACTGCCTGGGGGCCCCCTAAACAGTTCAAGCTAAACAACTGTCTTGCCTGTCCAGAGGGCCGAGTTCAGTACCGTGCGGGCTCCTCATCTATTGGTCCACAGTTCATGCGTTTCCACTAGTTTGGCTGTCATCTCTGCACATTTTCCCATCATGGTCTCAATGTCCCTTGCTCATAAAATCCCTCCTCTCCTTTATGGATTGGATTCCTGGAGCTCGGCCTGGCACCCGACCATGGATTTCTGCATCTGCTTCCATCAGTCACTGGATGAGGGCTCTATGATGACAGTTATGGTATTCACTAATCTGGTTACCGGAGTAAACCAGTTCAGGCACCCTCTTGACTATTGCTAGTAATCTAAGGTGGGGTCATCCTTGTGGATCCCTGGGAACTTCCCTAGAGCTCTGTTTCTTTCTATTTCCATGATATCTTCATTTATCATGGTATCTCTTTCCTTACTCTCACACTCTGTCCCTGTTCCAGCTCGAACCTCCCATTTCCTTATGTTCTCATCACCCATTCCTTGCCCTCCATTAACCTCCCCTCACCCCTGGTTTGCTCATGTAAATCTCATCTATTTCTCCTTCACTGGGCGATCCATGTGTCCTTCCTAGGGTCCTCCCTGCTAGGTAGCCTCCCTGGATCTGTGGGTTGCAGTCTGATTATCCTTTGCTTTACCTCTAGTATACACTTTTTTTTTTTTTTTGGTTTTTCAAGACAGGGTTTCTCTGTGTAGCTTTGCGCCTTTTACCTGGAACTCACTTGGTAGCCCAGGCTGGCCTCGAACTCACAGAGATCCGCCTGCCTATGCCTCCCGAGTGCTGGGATTAAAGGCGTGTGCCACCAACGCCCGGCTCTAGTATACACGTATGAGTAAGTACATACCATGTTTGTCCTTCTGAGTCTGGGTTACCTCACTCAGGATCATATTTTCTACTTCTATCTATTTGCCTGTAAATTTTATAATGTCATTGTTTTTCTCTGCTGAGTAGTACTCCATTGTGTATATGCACCACATTTTTTAAATCCATTCTTCAGTTGAGGGGTATCTACATTGTTTCCAGGTTCTGGCTATTACAAATAATGCTGCTATGAACATAGTTGAGCATGTGTCCTTCTGGTACGATTGAGCATTCCTTGGGTATATGCCCAAGAGTGGTATAGCTGGTTCTTGAGGAAGACTGATTCCCAATTTTCTGAGAAACTGCCATACTGATTTCCAAAGTGGCTATACAAGTTTGCATGCCCACCAACAGTGGAGGAGTTTTCCTCTTGCTCCACATCTTCTCCAACATAAGCTGTCTTAAGTGTTTTTTATTTTAGCCATTCTTAGCCATAGGTGTAAGATGGTATCTCAGAGATGTTTTGATTTGTATTTCCCTGATGACTAAGGATGTTGAGCAATTCCTTAAGTCTTTAGGCCATTTGAGATTCTTTTGTTTAGCTCTGTAGCCCATTTTTTAATTGGTTTGTTAGGTATTTTGATGTCTAGTTTCTTGAGTTCTTTATATATTTTGGAGATCAGCCCTCTGTCAGATGTGGGTTTGGTGAAGATCTTTTCCCATTCTGTAGGCTGTCATTTTGTCTTATTGACCATGTCCTTTGCCCTACAAAGCTTCTCAGTTTCAATAGTCCCACTTATTAATTGTTGTTCTCAGTGTCTGTGCTACTGGTGTTTTATTTAGGAAGTGATGTCCTGTGCCAATGCATTCAAGACTACTTCCTACTTTCTCTTCTATCAGGTTCAGTGTAACTCTATTTATGCTGAGGTCTTTGATCCACTGGAACTTGAGTTTTGTGAATGGCAACCGATATGGAGATATGGATCTATTTGCAATCTTCTACATGTTGACATCTAGTTATGCCCACAACATTTGTTTAAGATACTTTCTTTTTCCATTGTACAGTTTTGGCTTCTTTGTCAAAAATCAGGTATTCTTATGTATGTGGATTAATGTCAGGGTCTTCAATTCAATTCCATTGGTCCACATGTTGGTTTTTATGCCACTGTCAAGCTGTTTTTATTACTATAGCTCTATAGTAGAGCTTGAAGTCAGAGATCATGATGCCTCCAGAGGTTGCTTTATTGTACATGATTCTTTTAGCTATCCTGGTTTTTGTTTTTCCATATGAAGTTGAGTATTGTTCTTTCCAAGTCTGTGAAGATTGTGGGATTTTGATGGGGATTGCATTGAATCTGTAGACTGCTTTTGGTAAGATTGCTATTTTTACTATGCTAATCCTACCTATCCGTGACTTTTAAATTTTCTTCTTTTGATAAATCTCTGGTCAGCTCTATAGCCTATCTTTTAGTGGGCTATTTGTTTTATTGACTTCAATTTTAGCTCTTTATTTATTCTAGATGCTAATCCTCTCACAGATGTCTAGCTGGCGAAGATTTACTCCTTCTCTATGCGATATACATTTTAGTGAAGTATCAAAAACATTTGGTACTATACTCCATTCATTAGTTTTGCTTTGCTCATATCCTATAATTATATGTTGCCAAATACCGCTGTCAAGCTTTTCAGCTTGTACACGGTAATTGTTTTGACATTGTTCTTGAACATGAGTCCCAGGAGGCTTATGTATAACAGAGCATCAAAGTCACCACTTAGCAAGCCAGCCTCTGGTAATACTCAGGAGGCTGAGGCAGGAGGATTAAAAGTTTTAGGCCAGTCTAGGCTACGAGTGAATTAAAGGTCAGCCTGGGTAACTTAGTGAGACCCTGATTCAAATTCAAGTTATTGTTTTTAAGTAAAAAGAAGGCTGGGAACACAGCTCAGTAATGAGCACTTGCTTACAAGCTCCAGAGTCACAAAATGACCTAAGCAACTGCAGAGGTTGTTCACCAACAGGACCCACAGGTCACACTTTAGGTAGTTTATTTGTATGAGGATATTACAGTTAGGTTCACAGATATAAACAAATCACTAAAAGTTTAATTTCCTTCTCTTTTAGGTATGCTTATTCACACTCAAAACTAATTATATGAGGTGTTGATCTTTGTGTACCATGAATGAATGTATCCAGGCTTTGTCCTTATGCCATTCAGTGTAATGGAAGTGGACACGTAAACACGTTGGGGTGGTGTTTGTACTTACTGGGTGCATGAATATACTCTTACTGCTGTAACAAATTAGCACCAGTATAGTGAAATAAAACAATTTTTTTTAATCTTGGAAGTTTTAGAGGTCAGAAGCTTAAAATTGGTCTCAGGGTCTAAAATCAAGGTGTTGGGGGCCACCTTCCTTTCCTGAAGGTCTGGGGGCCAATATGTTTTCTGACCTTTCCCAGCTGTCTGGATTCCTCCTTGCTGAACCAGAGCACCTTATACATCTGGAATCAGGTAGTGTGGGTTAACGTTTCTCATGGCTACATTTCCTCTGCTGTGAATTTTTCTCCTTCCTCTTCATCCAAATAAGGACTCTGATTACACTGGGCCCACTCAAAAATTCCATGATAATGTCCTTATTCTAACAAGAGCTGACTAGGACCTTAGTTCCATCTGCCACCATAATTCCCATGGGCATGTAGCACAAAATATTTCTAGGTTGCAGAGATTCGTGTATGGATTTCTTTGGCAGGAGGGCATGGCATTATTCTACCTACTAAACAAAAGAAAGTCAAGTGTTCACTAAGAGGTTATTGGACATAAGTCACGCAGCAATTATAAGCAGTAGATAATGAAGTTTAAAAAACGTGAAAGACCATTCCAGAAAAGAAGAGATGATGTGTAAAGAAATGAAGCAGGATGGATTTCTGTTACATATGGATTTCTTACATAGCACTAAATGTTTTAGCAACATCAAAATAACTCTCTCTTTAGTCCACAACGCTCTTACAAAAGTCTAGTTGTAAACCCACAGGTTTGTCCTTGGTACTACTTTGGGTCTTCTATTTCATTCCATTTAGCTGATTTCCTCCAGAGGAAACCTTCTCAATTAGTGTTACAAGAGAATAGGCCCAGGGATCTCACCTATCAGAAATAAGGTCATAAAGGGAAAAGCTGGCAGCTGGGTTTATGTACACACATTTGGGAGCTTGTGACAACTCAACAGTGGCTACAGTGGGTCTGGTCTTAGCATAGGTTCATACTATACAAGGCAGTGATGACAGAAATTAGCATAGGTGGCAAGGAAAGGACACACATACAGGCACACCTTACCACATACAAACAGGAATGTGTATAGGAAAATAGTGGGAACTGTGACGAAGCAAAACATAATCTGATGAAAAATTTTAAATCCAGGCAACACCTGCTGGTTCCCCTACTACTTTTCTATATAAAAAATTGCATATTTATACTGTGAACTCCATGATGCACATAACCTTATGCTGGAATTGTGCCATTATGATACCCATCAACACCCATCCTATAATAAGAAATTCAGTGCATGAAGAGCAAGGTGTCAGCATGAAGATCAGTAGAAAGTTTCACAATACAACAGAGTCTCAGTTTGCTGTGTGAGTGACAGTGGGAAGTTATGTGTGTGGCATGTGTTTATACATGAAATAAAAGCAAAAGATGTGGGAAGCTCAGGCTCAGGGAACAGAGGCTCAGGTCACCTCTGATGCTCAGGCACTTTTTGCTTTGTGATTTCCTGTGATCATGGACATTCTTTGCTAATATTTGAGTCTTATGTTTTCTTGTTCTTGTTCCTGACTTGTCATGATTTCCCATCATCCACCAGAGTCCAGTCTAGCTTATTCGTTGTGACAAAATCCTAGCTTTCTACCTACCATTAACTATGTCTATTATTGTTCTAGCCAATTAAGAGGAGCCATAAAATAGTACTTCCTTAGTTTTAATCTGAGAGAAAATGTCTAGCTTCACAAAATAGCCAAGATTCCAAGTAAAATGAAAAACTCAGGTGCTTAATCAGCCTTCTACTAGATCTTTGTTTTTATTTGATTGTTTAATTGGCTTGTTGCTTTTGTTTGTTTGTTTGTTTGTTTTTGCTTTTTTGTGATCTATTCAATTTGGGCATTTATTTAATTATACCATATGCCTCAAACATTCTGTTAATAAGTCACTGCATATAGCAATCCAAAGGCAAACATTTGTCATTTTATAAAATTTATTTTGCAAAATTTACTTACAAAGATACTTAGAAAAAAATTCATGAACTAACCAAATTTTCCTTTTGACTTGTTCTAGCCTTCCTTCCCTATGTACTTCATCTTCTTTCCACAACTCTCAAGAGTCTACTGGGTCCTATGAACTGTGGAATGACTGATTTTACACCAAGATAGAAAAGACACAGAGCATTGCCAGGGACCTGTCTTCTGAGTTTTTATGCCTAGAGGCTAAGACAAGCAAAGGATCAAGAGTCTCAGAGAAGATAATGAAAGAAAGAAAGAAAGAAAGAAAGAGAGAGAGAGAGAGAGAGAGAGAGAGAGAGAGAGAGAGAGAGAAAGGGAGGGAGGGAGGGAGGGAGGGAGGGAGGGAGGGAGGGAGGGAGGGAAGGAGGGAGGGAGGGAGAAAAAAGAACAATGATCATAATGGTGGTCTTTTGTAAAGAGAGTAACATCAACAAAAGGAACCATACAAAGTATAAGACAAATATGTCATGTCATATCTACTTCAGCAAAATGAAGGGTTTAGGGGTGAGGGCTTCTGTTTTTAGATTTTTCATCAATGAATGCTGTATTCACATAATTTCTACCCTCCCACTCTTCTCATGCCTCCCAATCCCTATCAAGCTCATGACCTAATTATTATTGTTAGATATGCGTATATAAATCCAGCCTGATGAGTACACTTAGTGTTGTTCATATTGATTTATGCTTAGTGATGATCACTCCTTTCTCCTAGCATCCCTTAGTTGCCTGTAGCTCTTCATCTAGGAGCGGGACCCTGTGTGAGATTTCTTCCATCCATGACAGCATGTCAACTGGGGTTATCACTGTCCAGGTCTTATTTAAGTGACCATATTTTTGAGGTTTTATGGGTGCAGATTGCATGTTAAATAGAGAAGACACAGTCTCCAAGCAGACACACTGGTCCTCTGGCTCTTCTCACCTTTCCACCCCCTTCCCCCCAGTGTTTCCTCAGCCTTAGAGGCTGTGCAGTCGATGTGTCAATTAGGGTTGGTCACCCCAGAGGCAGCTGTCCTCTGTGTTTTGACCAGTTGTGGATTCTGTAATGGTCTTTGCTGTGGAAAGAATCCCAAATATGTCTGGCTGGTGAAGTCCCGGATCTTACAGGAGAACTTATTCCTGCCACTTTCCAAAACAAGACAGTCTGGCTCCACTGTAGCTACTCATCCTTGAACTCACAGATAAAGGTTGTTGGGTTTTGTGAATTAAGTTGGTCTGGTAGATTTTCCCTTTTGTGACCATAAAGTCCTGAGACTGTTAGACCTGTGAATGTACAGAAGATACAACTAAAATCACCTGAGTCGTCTAGTTCATACTTATCATTCTTTATTATAATTCTTTTGAACAAATAGGCTTAAAGTAACATCTCTTCCCATTTTTTTTATCATGGCTATTTGCTTGAAATATTTTAAGGATCTAACTTTATTTTTAGGGAGAGACTTTCAAAGTGTATCTACCCTGTTGCACCTTCTTTGCATAATACATACCAAGTTTCATTCCTAGAGTTTGTGCAGTGATGTGAGAGGGAGAGACATGCAGATGGACAATCACCTTAAGAAATCTGTAGTATTTAACCAACTCAGCACATAATACCGCCTGAATTTTGTTCAGGATAATTTGATGAGTAAATAAGCACTTGGCTTCAGCCCGTGATGCACATGCTTGTCACAGTTCTTTCTCAAAAGGACAGTGATATTAACATTCAAGTTTTCTCTCCTCGTTTATTTCCCTGACACTCCTCTGAAAAGGTGAACAGGGCACCTGCCTACTTTAGCAATCTCCTTCTGCTGTTTTTCCTGTTCTCAAATCTTACTCTGCCTGTCTAGTTACAGCCACGATGACTAAAACCAGGGACTGGAACTCTACAAGTACAGTGATGTACTTACGTGCACAATCATAGATAGGAGGAGTATCCCTTCAACTGGTGGGAGATGTCCTTCTCTCTTCTTTGTTGATGATCAGGTTTTGATTTTGGTTGGTTTGGTGGTGGTGGTGGTGGTGGTGGTGGTGGTGGCAGTTTTGAGTTTTTATGAAAAACGATCTCACTCTGTAGCCCAGGCCAGGGCCAAACTTCTGACAACCCTCTGTCTCAGCCTTCCCAAGTGCAGGGCTTCCAGTTGCCACCCACCACACTGGGATCCCTGCTCTGCTGTTTCTGTCCCTTTGGGAGATGCAAACACACTAAAATTTGGTGAAATCTATTTTTCTACTGTATTAATGATAAGAATCTGCCTAACCTAGATAGGGCTCAAGACAATCTCAGAGGGTGGGCAAATGCTTTCCCTGGAGCAATTCCACACAAAAAAAACTGAAACCCACCCTGCCTGCCCACTTCCTGGGAAGAAGGCCAGAGAGATCATCCCTGGGAACAAATGTGCCTTTCACAGGTGCAAAGGTCTGGCAGGGGCAGCTTGTGGGAGAAGGAGCTGATATTGAAAACAATGTATTTCCCTTCCTGTCAGTCATTTTGCTCTGACTTTTCTCACCCATTGAATCAATGGTGTTAATTGTCTCAGGAGCATGATACATGCCATCTAGAACAAAGGAGCCATTGCTCAGCATGAATTTCAAACTAACTTTTTTTTTTAAGTCCGTGGTCTTAAAAGCCTAGCTTTGTTGAGCTCCATAAAAGATTTCCAAATTCCAAAAATGTCTTTCTATGTGTCCCTAGTGGAGCTTGGTGGTCTGATCACAGAGCTTTGCTGTCAATTGAAACCTAAAGGAAGTCCCACTAAGCAGGCTCAAAAAGCTTTCCAGGTTTGGGAGGAACTTGTAGCAATTCACAGGCACAGATCTAGGGCCTGGGATGGTTCTGAGTCCTTAGGAATGGTGATCTCATATCTACAAAGATGTGTCAAAAGTCTGGGAGAGCAAGAAATGGTAATTCCAGATAGGGCAACAAGTGGCAGTTTAGTCGATCCTGTTTACAAGTTAAAATTTCCAACGAAGGAGTAGGATTAACAGTGGGAAATTTAGGAAGAGCCTAGAATACTTCCAAGTGGCCTCCACAACCTACTCTTATCTGGGAAACAGTGATTCTACATGACTAGAATATAGTTTCACTGGCAGAATAGGATGAACAGAATGAGTCTAGAAATATTTGTCATGCCTGAAAGTTTGGTTATTCATCTTTTTTCTTTATGAATAGTCTTTGACCATCTCACCTCTTTAACTACAGTATATTGACAAAAGACACTGAACTGTACATCTGCAAGCTGAGCATCTTCCAAGAGAGGAAAATTTATATAATATACATTTGTCCATATCTGCCTGTTGATATCCCAGTGGGGATGTGTTATTGGCCTCTCTGTTAATATGTCAAACCTGAATTTTCATTTCACTGTTGAAATGAAACTCTGTGTTGGGGTTAGTCATATCCTAAAAGGACACCAAGGTCATCTAATGCTCTGAGCAGACTTTTGTTTTTAATTCTTCTCTCATACGTTAAATCTCCACCACAGTTTCCTCTCCATCCACTTCTCCCAGCACCCCCCTCCCCCAAGATCCACTTACTTCTGATTCCCTTCAAAAGAAGTGAAGGTCTCCCAGGGATATGAACAGACAGGCATAACAATTTTCAATAAGAATAGGCACAAACCCTCATATCAAGGCCGAACAAGGCAACCTAGTAGGAGGGAAAGGGTCCTACGAGCAAGCAAAGGAGTCAAAGACACTGCTACTCCCACTGTTAGGAGTCCCACAAGAACATCAAGCTAAATAACCATAACATATATGCAGAGGACTTAGCTCAGACCCATTCAGGGTCTGTGATTGTTGCTTCAGGCTCTATGATCCCCTATGGCTTCTGCTTAGTTGATTCTGTGGGCTGTGTTCTTGTATCCTCAACCCCTCTGGCTCCTACAATCCTTCCTTGCTCTTCTCTGCAGGGTTCCTCTGGCTCTGTTTAGTGTTGACTGTGGGTCTCTGCATCTGCTCCCTTAATTTGCTGGCTGAAGCCTCTCTGATGACAATTGGGCTAGGTATCAATCTGTTAGTACAGCAGAATATCATTAGACATTATTTCATTGAATTTTTTCCACTCATGTTTGGTTATATCTTGGATCTCTGGGCTGTCCTACCTCTGGTTCCTCGCCATCCAGGCAGTGTCAGGTGTGGGCTCTTTCTCACAGCATGGGACTCAAGTTGGACCAGTCATTGGTTGATCAACCCCACAAGTTCTGTGCTCTCATTACCTCAGCACACCTTGCAATCAGGACAGATTGTAGGTCAAAGGTTTCGTGGCTGGGTTGATGTCCCTGTCCCACTGCTAGAAGCCTTGCCTGGTTATAGAAGTGGGTCAGTTCAGGCTCCGCCCACATCCCTCATTACTAGGAGACTTTGCTAGGGTCACTCATAGATTCCACTGCACTAGGTTTCCCAATCATCTCCCAAATGCTCCCCCAATTTCAGTAGTCTCTCCCAGTACTCTCTCTTTCCACCCCTACCACCCAATCCCTCCTGTTCCCATTCCCACCCACTCCCAGTCCAGCACCCAAATCTCTTCTATTTTCCCTTCCCAGGAAGACCCACACAGCCCCTCTTGAGCCCTCCTTGTTAGCTTCTCTGGGTCTGTGGATTGTAGCATGGTTATCCTTCACTTTACCACTAATATCCACTTATAAGTAAGTACATACCACGTTTGTCTTTCTGGGACTGAGTTACCTCACTCAGGATGGATTTCTTTTCTAGTCCCATCCCTTTGTCTGCAAATTTCATGATGTCATTGTTTTTAACTGCTTAGTAATACTCCGTTGTGTAAATGCATCACCTTTTCTTCTCTGGGCAAAGTCTTTAGAGCCTTGCTTATTTAAACCCTTCAATGTCCTCATGTTCCACCCATCCCAATCTGGACTTGGTCACTGAAGCCAATAATGGAAACCAGATCCTATACTAGGGCAGGGAGCGAAGAGGACACGCCCTAGACCTAGCTATATATTAGGGAAAATGAGGTATCTGCTGTCAGGGTGGGTATAATAGTCATACCTTGGACGCCTTAGTTGGATTGTTTGAGTCAGTGTAGCAAGGAAAACATCTAAATTGACACCCAGACCTGGATTTTATCAGATAGTCCAATCCTCAAAGCCTGAGGCTGAGGCGGAGGTTAAAGCTAAAAATAAATAACCTTATGGTTCTAGCTAGCTTGAGTGATACAATCAAGTTTCAACCTAGATTCTCAGCACCTAGGAAGATACTGAATCATGGGCCCACATCCAAGCAACTCTAGTCTAGACATCAGTTGAAGTAGGCAGGAATCTGCTTGGCTGGAGAGCACTCTGAGAAGCTCTCTGCATAAAATCTTGGAAAATGATCCACAGGACCATTTTATGGATGGTGTAGAGAGGAGAACTAAAGGCAAAATTAATATCATAAGAGTCAGCATTAAGCAATAAGCCTGGAATGAGAGGAGCTTGCTACAGAGACCTTAATGGAATGCGGAGCTAGGTTGATAGGACAACTGGCGAGAGATGTCAGAGGGGGGCGCTCTTTATCCTTCTGTACCACAGTTCTCTACATGCTATCATTTTCTCAGTATTTTTTTTTCTCAAAGTAAAAAGTGTTCTTCTATAGATTACTTCTCTGTAGACTATTTTTATGGTATTCTATTGAGTTGGGGGGAGCATTTTATTAAAAGCAGTAATTTGTTACTGCTCTAAATGATCTTTTATAGTTTCTAAAACCCCATGTCTTCTTGCTAAAGCAGACCTGAGAGTGAATTATTAGACTACTGGAAGTTCTTGCCGGTGAACAAAGGCACACAACATAATGTGCCTACTTCTGCTAATGCAGAGTAGCTGGGGTGTCTTGGCTAATTAGTATGCTGCTGTTTGTACCTTTCACCTCCTTTTTGTTTCTTTCAAAGGTTTCTTCTTGGGGAAAAATAAATTACTGGCAAAAGTCTTTTTTTTTCTTTTTCTTTTCTTTCTTTTCTTTTCTTTTTTTTTTTTTTTTTTTTTTGAGATTCCAAACAAAGCAGATACCTTTTATGCATGTGGCATTCACACAAAGGCACACTGAGACATCTTTCCTTATCTCCTGCAAGGTAGTATTCATCTGTAAACCTAAAGCTAACATCTCTGGCAGGGTGGAGGGCACCAATGTTGAAGCATTTTAATTTCCCACTTTGTTGGGCCAGGCCTGGACCCTTGTCAGTAACATAGTGTGAAAAAGAGGAAATGAAGGTATTGGACTTGAACCCTCAGCCGCCTCCACATCTGGGTTTACACACACCTGAGTGAGGACACTCTCGTGTTCCTCCGTCCTTCCTGTTCAGGACATCTGAGAGGGACCTTGGAAGTCCATGAAAGCCTCCATATGTTGTCACTGAAAAGCTGTTAGGGGCTTTGCAGCTGACAGCGGCGCATCTAATTGCTGAATTATTAAATGAAAGTTCTCTGCCTAAAAAGCGGCATCCTGTCACTCAAAAAAAATAAATAAATTCAAGTGAAAAGCAGAGGTGCGATGAGGTCATCTTGCTCACTTCTGCAGACAAATTGGAAAGACTCCAACATGAGGGGCAAGAAAACTTAATTGCCTCTGGTACCTGCTGGAAGCTTGACTTGAAATCTTATGCCACATGTGTTTTCAGCTCCTGACAGCTGGGGACGGCAGCCTCGGCCTTTGGCTATTTCGCATTTTTTTGTTTTAGAACCAAAGATTCTTTGTGAAACTTAGACTCATTCTCCTTTAAATGACTCACCTGCACAGAAATCATATCTGGGATATTTCAACAGGGGAAATAAGGGTAGCTGGGCTCAGGTTAGAGGCCACCTTAGAGGAGATTGAGAATCACTGCCTTATAACATAGCAAGCTTATGGCTGAGCCCACTTCATTCCTTGCAGTTTTCAAACCAGATTTCAGACATTCTACGCCTCTCTTGGTCTTTGCAGAAGAGATACCAATAGCATGTTTTCTGGTTTTGTATTCATATTCTCAAATGGTATCCCATTTTGTTCTCAAAAATAATGATAGGTAGTAAATTAAAATTATGTGCTTATCGGGTGTTTGTTACACTTCCATGCTTTATCCTATTATTTTTTTTTGTTAGTTAGCTAGTTAGTTGTTATATTAGGGATCAAATCCAAGCTTCTTAGGCAAATGCTCTACCATTCATCTGTATCCCCAGGCTTGTTTTACATTTTTGTCCATTTCATCCTATATCTCTATGAGCTACACATCATAGATATCAATTATTGATTCCACTGTGGAGATGTCCTGAACTGCGGGTCTGTTACGTGAACTACATGCTCAAAATAGCATGGCTAGACAGTGGATGAACCAATGTTTAAACCAAAAGAAGCATTCACCTTTAAGACTTATAGAGGTTGCTCTTCATTTATGATGGTTCCCCTCAGGCTTTTTCATATGTCAGTATGGAAGCAATACACACTCATTGAAAACCACCCTATTCATCAGACTTTGGCTTTTTTCCAGGGGTGGCAGTATGTGGTGTGCACTCGTTTGGCAGCACTGGTTAGCATCAGTGGGCTGCAGCTCCCATTCAACTGCAGGACCATGAGAGGCAGCAGTAGATGGTGTACTGTGCACTGCTCTGCTGAGCCGTAACGTTCAGAAGGTCAGGGACATGCTCCATGCTTTCTACTCCAGATGTTTGCAACATTCAGTAAGTGTGTAAGACTTAACTTCATAATGATCAAGAACCAGATCAATAATGATCAAGAACCTAAGTATTTTAATTGGCCATTTTTCTTCCCCCAATGATTTTACAAATGAATACTAGGAGGACAGTGACGTTGCTGTTACATTTTCACATTGTATTGAATAGGGTGCCCATTTGGGGGCAGCTACACAGAAAGAGAGCATAAACGGTTGGCACCATCTCTCTTTCAGCCCTTGCTCACCCTCAAGTCCCACTTTACAGGGATATCCTACCCTACATGCACTTTGTCCCTACACTTAGCCCTTCTAAAAACACGAATACAGAACAAAGCCCTCTTTACATCTACTTCTATTTTATGAAATTAAAATATAATTGCATCATTTTCCTCCCTTCCCTTTCTTCCTACAACATTTCCCATGTGTTCCTCTTGTTCTCTCTCAATGTCATGGCCTCTATTTCTTTCATTGTTTTTATATGCATGCTTCTGTATAACTAGACTTCATTTGTTTAACTTGTATCAATGTCTTAAGCACACACTGACTCCATTCCTTTCAGCTACAAGAATGAAATTTGATAATAAATGACTGTTCTGGTGTACTTTCTGTTGCTGTGATAAAAACACCATGATCAAAAGCAACCTGGAAAAAAAAAAAAGGGTTATTTGGATTATGTGTTCCAATCAGTCTATCACTGAGGAAAGTCAGGGCAGGAACTCAAGACAGGAACCTGGAGACAGGAACTAATGCAGGGGTCATGAAGAAATACTGTTACTGGTTTGCTCCCCATAGCTTTCTCTATATATATAAAGCCTGCTTTCTTATATAACATAACACCACCTGCCCATGTGTGGCAACACCAACAGACTTGCATTTTATCACACAGACTGAGAGAAGCATTTTCTCGATTGATGCTCCCTCTCCCCAGTTGACTTTCTGGCTTGTAACAAGTTAACAAAAAGCTAATCAGCATACTATCTGTTCCATACTGCTTGTTAGGGACAAACTTTATTTTCCCTTGTCACTACCAGACTTCCCATGTCTCTGGGTCAGGCAGAAAGACCTAGAGAGAGGATGTTTATGATGAAAACCTGACTACAGAATCCATTCATAAGCAACAGGTCATTTCAGTGTAAGTACTAACTTCTTCAAAATGTCCTTTAGCATTTTTCCCCCGATAACGCAAAGTCATTAATTCTGAGACATCCAGCATGTCTCAGTGGTTGGGAATACAAACTGTAAAGCCCTGTTTCCTTGATTCAAGTCTCCGTTCTGTGATTTACTAGTTAGGTGATCTTCCTAACTTAATTTCTCACTTTGAAATATAATGAAATCTCTTCAAAGTCACACATTCACAATCTATAGAGCTGAATTAGAACATGTGCCTCCATTAAGCACATTATATGTTAATTCATATTTATGCAGGCATATACTTAAGAATATAATGATACTTTTCATTTTGAATATATGATACAGTGTCTAGCACAAAGTAGATGCTCAGTAAATGTATATTGAGTAAATTTTGATTACTGTCAAATATTTGGTCTACCATGAAGGAAATGCTAAAAAAAGTATAGTATTACGGTACAGAAATGATCAAAACAATCAAAATTCAGCTATTCAGAGATTGCAATTTCTTCTAAAGTAACTAAGCAAAAACAACAATAGTATGTTAAGGGTAAACTGAAAGGCTGAAGCTTACAAACATCTGAAAAATGTTAGCAGCACATTTTTAGGCTTATTAGAAACAGCCTAAATAATTACATCAGTCAAATTACTGTGGTTTTTGGCCCTTGTCCAGGAGGAAGGGTCATAACCCGACATACCAGGACCTTGCATGATACAAGTGATTGACAAGAAGAGGAAATAAATTGATACTTTTCACATGAGAATAACAGTGACAAGTTTAAGTAAAACACATATCTGGATATTGTGGAAAATGCTAATTTTATATGGTTCCAAATTCTTTGGTATTAAACATGTCTTAATTTATTATTAATTGTGAGAGAAAGTGGGTGGAGAGAGATGCCACCATAGAGCAAAAGTGATTGACTGCTGGTGAAAACTGTCACTGGGTAGATCTTTGCTTTCTCTTCAGAGCAGTGCTGGGTCCTTTGACTCTAGGCAGTAAGGAAGTTGGTCTTCAAATGGGTTTCCTTTTCAATCCCTATATGGAGAATTATTGACTTTTAAATTACAAGAAAATTGTCTACAGTCCACCCAGGGAGAACACAGCAGGCATTTGGTCACAGGGCATTAAACAAAGGAATTGCCTACCACTCCCTCTCTTAAGTCTGTAATAAGCCTCAGCATCCCACTTTGGACCTTCAGCTCTGTATTCTGGATCTACTCATGCTCCCGTGAGCTAAGGATTTAGTTTACATAGCCAGCCTCCACTCAAAGATATGATAAACTTCTCAGCTTCAGTTACTTAAAGTGTATAAGAATTCAAGGACTACCAATAATCTGAGAGCTCCTCCATCAGCAGACTTTGTTCCCAGATGTGGTACCCTTGGCCTATGAAAGCTATTTTATTTTAAGGCAGAAGCTCTAAACCCCTATTGGATAGTGGATACTAGTAGAGTACTTTTAAACGTATCACCTCATCTTAGACCACTGTGTGTGGCCCATCCATACCGATTTTATTCACTTAATTTCAGTGGTCCTCCATCAGAAGCAGCCACTATTTATCATAATTCTTTACATGTACACAGCCTCAATGTGATGTGCCTAATTTATTTCTTCTTTCTTTCTATAGACGGTTTTGTAAAGGTGTAATGGTTTATTTGCTATAAGGCTAAAATATTAAATTTACTTTGAGGAATACAGTTTATTTTTGTTTTCTATCTATTTTATAATTTTTCATTTTATTTTAATTTAAAAATATTATTTGTATGTGGGGGGAGGTATATGCATGTGAATGAAATTGCCAGAAGAGGCCAGGAAAAAGGGTGTCAAATCCATTAAGGCTGGAATTAGAGGTGGCTATGAGCTCCCTGGTCTGTTGCTTGAAACAGCTTCTGGCCCTCTGGCAAGAGCAGTAAGCACTCCAAAGAGCTAAATCATCTCTCTAGCTCCTGTCAATCTCCTTTGAATCCAGAAAAATCTATAAATATATACATTTGTGGTTTGAAATCCATACGCTTTAATGTATTCCTATATACATGAGAAAAAAAAACTTTGAGGAAGTACTTGAGGTATGAGAGATGGCCTCTAAATTCACTATCATTCAATACATATTTTTGAATATATTCTATTTTCTAGGTATAAAGGGCACCCAGGGACTTTCCATGACAAAAGATTCAATATAGAAATGAAAATCATCTGTGTGACAGACACTTAATGTAAGAAGATAACACATAGCAAGCTATTTATTATGTACTATGAGGTTTGATCATAGGGTGATCAGACCACATGGGAGGTAGGATTAACCCTATAATGTTAGTTAGGATGAAGCCAGTAAGAGAGAAGAAGACAGACATTGTCATGTCTTTGTTTAGGAAGTGGGAGGTGACTGAAAGAGCTGGACCACTGTGCATCCTTGCCCAGCACTGGTGAAACAGACAGGCTCGTCGCCTATGTTGCTGGAATGAAGTTCAGAGACGACATTTTTCATTCACTTTTTTCATTAGTTTTTATTTTATTTTGCAATACACTGTCCATTTTCACATAGAAAGAATTTCATTAAGGCTTTGCTCATCCTCAAAACACAATGTCCTGTTAGGAGACCATATATTTAAATTAATTTCTGATTAGCATATGAAGAAATGGGTTTCATTTTGATAGTTTATATGTGTTATTATGCTTTGTTCTTAAACTTTCAATTGAAAATTAATCAAATTCAGGATAATTATCAAGTTTCTGAATTTAGACCTTTTGTTCATTTGGTAAAATAAGCTAAGGCTTTCTTTTGTTTTTCTATCACAATTCTTCAGAGCATTTTTGTAGCATTTTATAACTTCAGAACAATGCTTATTATAGTATATTTTTGTGAATTTATGTATTACACAAATGCGAGCAGTCCCAGGGGACTGGTGATAATACAGTAGTTATTTAATCACGAAGACTAAGTGGGCAGCAGTGAGTTCACAGCCCTGATTGCATGCATAGATGTTTTAGTTTTTAAGAGAAAATTTTCAGTAAAAAGCATTCATTTTTATACCATCCCAGAATGCCAGATAAAGGGATTATACCCAATCTGGGAGAAAATAGACCACTCAGATGTTTGCGTGGTAGTGTCCAAAGACATTCCAGACTGTATTCCAAATTGCTAAAATTGCTTCTCAGTTAGTTCTAGGATGGTTCCAGATCTAGGGTGGTACCTGCAAATTCTATGCCAATCAGGAAGTAGAGATGGTCTCCACATCCTTCTTGCTATATTCAAAAACTCTACTCTTCTCAGCCAAGCTAGTAGAATAATTCCTGCATTATTCAGGGGTTTTTACTTGGAGTCAGGAAGTGGGACTCAGATCTTTCACCAAACTCAATCTACAATGATGTCATCAAGCAATAAGCTACATACTTTATACAAAAATAGGAAGTATCTTGATGAGAAGAGTGAACCCCAACCTAGAAACCACAGTACAAGCATTGAAGTCTTGATGCTTGTAAGTTAAGTGATCTTGGGTGAAGTCACTGACCAAGACAGACACCACTGAACTCCATACTCCTTAACTGAAGATGGAGAAAGTGCTGTTTAATTTTCACTCACAGAACTGAGGGAATCAGATAACTATACAAGTATCTTATGGCCTCTAACACAGTTCATGAAGAGCCATGGGTATTGTGCTCTGAGTGTTACTGTTTGTATTGTAAAGGTTATCAAAGCAATTTCTCCTTGAGATAGAAATGACAGAACCAGAAAAGAATACAAGTAAAAAAAATGGAAATTCACACAACGAAGCAATGTGAAAATTGAAATTAAAACTCTCTGCATGGGCTTTTACATTATTAAACTGTAACATATAAATAACTTATTTCTAGGCTTTTCATTTTTT
The DNA here is from genome assembly GCA_902168425.1 of Peromyscus attwateri. Lineage (NCBI taxonomy): Eukaryota > Metazoa > Chordata > Mammalia > Rodentia > Cricetidae > Peromyscus > Peromyscus attwateri. Next base: position 71,147 of record CABHPP010106659.1, read on the forward strand.
AGTTGTAGAAATAAGCTATGACTTGGAATTTTCCCTAAAGCATAAAGACTACATATCATTCCAAATTTATGAATACCTATGACTTTTATGATTTATCTATAGTGCCAATTTTATAATTGTCAACTTTTCTGATAAAACATTATTAATCCTAATTCTAAACTGAGCTCTTATCAGCCTCATGAATGTATAATTATATCATCAATTTGTGAATAAATGTTACCGCTCTCGTCAGCCTTGTGTTCCAATGTTCCAAAATAATTGTTCATTTGGTTTTTATTTCTTTAGTGATTTGTGAAGCCTGGATTTATTTTAGTTGCCTTTTTCTTCTCCTTTGGCTATTTTCTCTCACTATTCATTTGTTTGTACTTTACAATATGAAATTTTATGACTTATTAAATATTGCAACCATTAAGTTTAAGTATTTATTCAAAATATCTTCTCCTAAGTTAAAAAAACTCTCTTAATATTTTTAATAATTTTTAACTGCATAGAATCTTTTTTCCACTTTATTGTATTTAAGTAGTAGTGTGCTTAATTGTGATCTCTTTCTCTGAAAGGCAATGGTATTGCTATTATTTAGAGCTGAGAGAAACTTAAGCTACTTTAATGTACAGGCCTGCCCTTATTTCTATAGTCAACAGATGCGTGTTGAAGTTCTCTATGCACGAGGCATTTAAGGTAAGTCTTTGTTGAACCAAAGACAGAAATCGGTGACAGAGGCTGAGCACTGAACACTGTTTGCTACACTAGAGAAGGAGCAAGCGCACAAAGAGAAAGAATAAGTGGGAAAGCTTAAACTTAGGACAGTGAAGATAACAGGACTAATACACACATCCAATAGGAGCTACATAGGGTGAGATGACTGACATCATACACAAAAGTTTGAGCAGAGAAAGTACATGAAAAAGCAAGTACAGTAATCATGGAAAAAGGAAAACTGAAATTTAAAGGCATATTCTGTAATCGTCCTTCCATTTATTTAAATAAGGACAGTGGGTGTACCGCAACACCGAACCAGGTACTACAGAAAGACAAGTGGAAGAGATAATGGGTTTAGATGAGAAAGACTGTTTAGTTGGCTGACGTAGGCCTTTGTCTAAGTCAATCACTAGATAATGCCTCTTGTTGCAATCAGGCAACCAAGTAAGGCCTGGGGAGATGCTTCACTGGATGCTCAGTGGATAAGAGTACTTATTGGGCAAGCATCAGGACCTGAGTTTGGAACCCAGCATTGTGTTTTTTAAAAGAATAAAAAATAAAAGCCTGGAATATGGTCCCAACCTAGCAGAAAACTGGGGGGCTTCAGGTTCACTGAGGGACTCTGTCTCAAGAGAATAAGACAGTGAACAACAGAGAATGACACTCTGTGTCATCCTCTGAGCTCCACAGAAACACAAATGACCACACACACACACACACACACACACACACACACACACACACAAAACAGTAAACAGATCTATGCATCTGGTGCTAGTGTACTTAGCACACTGTTTTACAATACACTCATATTTATAAGTAGCACACCCTAAACTAATAACAAAATGCTTATATAGAAAACACATATATCAACAACATCATCTTTATTATCATTATTAATTAAGAATTCTGTGCTGACCACTGTTGTATGTTTTCTGCCTGTGTAGGGCTGACAAAACAGTGGCTTTCTTTAAATCATACACCCCAAAGTCTATGTGTTCTGCTAAGATGCTGTGATGGGCATGATGTTCCCTGGAGGCAGGAAGATTTCCACTGCATTATGATCTTATGGGTCCACAGTCAAGGCCAAGGTTATATATCATCATGTGTCAATGACTGTACACTACTGTTCCTAATTATTACCTTAAATATTTGTTATTTATATTACATGTGAAGAAACTGAGGACTGGATGTAAAATAGGATCCAATGACACCCTTTTCATTATGCTATGATGTTATGATCATTGAGATATGGAAGTGAAAGAAAGGAGGAAAGAAAGAAAGAAAGAAAGAAAGAAAGAAAGAAAGATAGATAGAAAGAAAGATAGAAAGAAATATTAAAATTATTTATTTCTAATATTTTATATTGGGAGACAAAGAATTTTAATTATAAATCACAGTTCTACATACTAAGGAATGTAAAATTTGAACATGCCTAACAGCTGGTGCCAGGAATTGACCAGAGCTGGGTGTCATCATTTTAAATGGCTACAGGTGTGACTTGAAGGCACCCTTGAAGCCAGGATAAAGTGGAGGTCACCCCGTGGGTTCTACAGGCTATTAAGGTAATTGGGGAGTTGAGCCAAGGAAGATGTGGTTTGCTGAACCACAAATCCCAATGGGAAAGGCAAAGCCTTTGAAAATGGGTGTGGGGAAGAAAAAGGGCAGAGCAGACCCAGCTGCACACAATTATGTCTGCAAAAGGTCCGAAGGGCCAGAAGAAAGAAAAAGGAACAGGTAAGAACTGACCTCCTTGGCAACTCTGACACAAACCAGAGAGGGCAAACAATGTGTTGTCAATTTGCATATTTCTAGAAGAGCGGGAAGTGGCCAGCCACACCAATGTTAATTGAGCCATATGTTGAAAGTATTGTCTGAAATAAAATATGAATCTCATTGGAAACATGATTGAAAGACTGGCGCCCAATCCCTGATAAGGGTCTTAGGAGTCACCCAGTCACACAAAGATAGGCAAGTGTCTGACCTGAGAAGCCCTCATGTCGTTCCTGCCAGGCCACTGCACTCACAACTCCTCCAATCATTCCTCTTCTGGCATCATTATTTCCCCTGCTTTCCAGTCTTGTGATGAGGGTCTTCTTTCCTGGGGAAAAAAAATCTATCCAAATTCCCCTGATCTTTTTATGGATTTTGGCATGCAGAGTACATTCAATGATTATTTGTTCACATGCTTATAAATGAATGACACATTGAAAAAATGTAAGTTTTAATTCCAATTTTTGAGATCAACTATTTGGATTTGGAATTGAATGAGACCCAAGTATGGTACATGAAGTGTACAACGTAAAGGCAGGCCCAAGTTGAAGCTCCTGCTGTACTATCTATCCATGAAAAGATCTGTATTGGACACAGAATTTGAGTATCTGTAACTCATGCTCAAAATCAGAGAATAAAGGTATCCATAAACAAATAGCATTGAAGAGGAAAGGGGAGGATCATCATTTGTCTACAAGGGGTACAAATGAGAAAGAGATATTGTGAATTAGAAAATAAGGCTAGAAAATGAGAAAAGGAGAAGAGCTAGGGCTGTGGTTCTGTCACTAGAGTACTGGTCTACCATGCACAAAGCCCTGGGTTTGATTGTTAGATGTCATGTGCGGCACTCAAGGTCTTTCAGTGCATCCAGCACTCAGGAGGCAGAGACAAGGGGAATCTCGGTAGTTCAAGGTCATCCTTGGCTGTAAAGGAAATTTGATGCCAGGCTGGATCACATAAGGCTCTGTCTCAAAGAAGACGTGGTTGTAAACAGAGATCTTTACTTTTTTTTTTTTTTTTTTTTTTGGTTTTTTCAAGACAGGGTTTCTCTGTGTAGCTTTGTGCCTGTCCTGGAACTCACTTGGTAGCCCAGGCTGGCCTCAAACTCACAGAGATCCGCCTGCCTCTGCCTCCCGAGTGCTGGGATTAAAGGCGTGCGCCACCACCGCCCGGCGAGATCTTTACTTTTAAAATGCATAGTTTTAATTCCTTTTTAAACAGTACATGCTTACTGTGGGCAAAGAAAGAGAAAGCTAAATTTACTTAAAATATTCATAGTAACTTCTATTCCTCTTGTTGAGAGATAAGAACTGATAACAGGTTGCTATGTTCCCATCTGCTAAGGTAGTAAGAGGAAGGCATAGACTTCAATATTATATTTGTGTAAAAGTATGTACTCAAAGATCTGTCATCTACCTGTCTGTGTGCCTATCTATCTATCTATCTATCTATCTATCTATCTATCTACCTACCTACCTACCTATCTATCTATAAATCTATTAATCTATAATATTTATCTATGGGCTATGTCTTCCTAGGATTTCAAATTGTCTTATTTAAAGTCAGACAAAGCCCAGAATTGAGTTCTCTGAAAGACTCTTGAATTTAAGTGCAAAACACTCACTTTAACTCTTTGTGTGCCATTTTTGACTTACACTACATCTAAATCTACAATGAGTATAACAGGTATATGAACTCACTTCATTTTAAATTTATAATAATTAAATATAAAATCAAATAATACATTTGAAGAATTTAGCAAGATGTTATGAATGTAATCTCTAAAATGTTAATTAGTTTCATTATAAAATTGGGAACATATTATGAATTCCTTTCTAACTTGTGTTTTTCTACAAGATCTTTTATCACTAAAAGTTCTTTTGGGGAAAGACCAGGTTCCTTACTTTCTGTGTTCCCTTGGACAGATGCCCCAAGTCCAACCACAGGCCATGTTGGCAAGAAGACCAGGTAGGCTGCCTGCCTTCTGATCACCCCCTCTCTCTACCTTCCAACAGACCCAATCGTTAGCTGTCTCTCTTCCCCCAAACTCTAGCAGACACCCCTGCACAAACACAGGCCATACCTGACAGAAGACCAGGTAGCCTGCTCACCCTTGAAAACTATCCCCAGTCCCCCTTCCCTCCTTATTGCCGTATCTCAGCTCCCAACTCAGGAAGAGACTCACTGCTGGACCAGCGGACGTACCAACCACAAGAAATCCAGATGGGCCTCCTGTCCACAGACCACCTCCACTGTTTCAATGACCCTCACCCTCTGAACACCATCCCCAATACTGCCTCCCATCTTCATCACTGTGCACCAGCTCCCAACTCAGGCAGAGACTCCCTGATGGATCAGAGGCCATGCAGGCCACCAGAACTCCAGCTACCAACTCAGGTGGAGACCCCTGGCTCAACCACAAGCAACATAGGCCAAAAGAGCAGAGAGAAAACAGAATGCACCCATCCAATAAATAAAAAAAAACCCAAATTAGCAACTAGACCTATAATCACCCTAAACTGAGATGCCTGGATACCAGCAAAGAACACAATCAACAACAGCCAGGGCAATGTCACCATCAGAGCTCAGCTATCCTACTACAGAAAGTCCTAAATATTCCAACACAGCTGAAGCACAAGAAAAAGACCTTAAAACAACTTCATGAAGATAATAGAGGTCCTTTAAAAAGTGAATAAATCCCTTAAATAAATCAAGGAAAAGACAAACAAAAAGTTGGAGGAGATGAGTAAATCCCTTAAAGAGAGCCAAGAAAAAAATAAACAAACAGTTAAAGGAAACAAATAAAACTGTTCAAGACCTGAAAATGGAAATAGAAGCAATAAAGAAAACACAAACTCAGAATTCTGGAAATGGAAGATCTAGGTAAGTGAACAGGAACTACAGACACAAACATCACCAACAGAATACAAGAGATGAAAAAGAGAATCTCAGACATTGAAGACATAACAGTGGAAATAGATGCCTATATACATCAGTCAAAGAAAACTTAAATCTAAAATATGAGATACTATGAAAATACCAAACCTAAGAATAATAGGAATAGTGGAAAAAGAAGAATACCAGCTCAAATGTCCAAAACATATTTTCAACAAAATCATAGAAGAAAATTTTCTTAGCCTAAAGAAAGAGATGCCTTTAATGATACAAGAAGCATAGAGAACACCAAATAGATTGGACCAGAAAAGGAGGTCCCCTCACCACATAATAATCAAAACACTAAACATACAGAACAATGAATATTCAAAGCTGCAAGGAGAAAAGAACAAGTTACATAAAAATGCAGACCTATTAAAAATTACACCCAACTTCTCAATGGAGACTCTAAAAACTAGAAAGGTCTGGAGATATGTCCTGAAGACTCCAAGAAACCATACATGCCAGCCCAGACTACTATACTCAACAAAACTTTCAATTACCATAGATGGAGAAAACAAGATATTACATAATAAAGTCAAATTTAAATAAATGTTCTCCTGCTGACTGTAAAGAACAGGGAAACATCTGCAGTGGTATTGATGACTGCAAACTCCAGTTGATAAAGAGAGACAAAGGAAGCATCTGGGACAACCGCCACCCCCACCCCCAAAAAGTAATAACCTAGACAGGAAGCCATTGAAGAGAACTCTTTAAAAATGTGGTAAGATGCTGAAGTGTATGTAGCTCTCCACTACAGATGCCTAATGGAGGGGTGACTTACTTTTCTTTAAGTGGCTGACCACAGGGAGTTTGACCATGCTCCAGTGACTATATGAACAACACAAACTGGACTTGGGTGTTGTTGTTGTTGTTGTTGTTGTTGTCATTTTGATCTTTTTGGAGGGGAGAGGCAACAAGAGTGGAGAAGCAGACCCAGGAGGACAGGGAAGTAAGGATGATCAGGGTGCCTTAGGTGAAATTCTAAAATAGTCATTAAAAATATTATATTAAAAATGGCATTATTCTTTATTTTATTATTTTTAATTCTTATCTCAGACAATACATCCGGAGTACATCCTCCCTTCCCTGTACTCCTCTCAATTCAATACCACACCTGAGATCTACTGTTCCTCCATTTCCCTTCAGAAAACAGCAGATCTCCTGGAAATATCAACTGAACATTGCATAACAAGATGGAAGGCTGATCTCCAAAATATATAAAGAACTCAAAAAGCTAGAATCAAAATACTGAACAATCCAATTAAAAAATGGGATACAGAGCTTAACAGAATTCTCAGCAGAAGAATCTCAAATGGCTGAAAGGCATTTAAGGAACTGCTCAACATCCTTAGTCATCAGGGAAATGCAAATTGAAATGACTTTGAGATACCACCTTATACCTGTCAGAATGGCTAAGATCAAAAACACTGAAGACAGCTTATGTTGGAGAGGATGTGGAGCAAGGGGAACACTTCTCCCCTGTTGGTGAGAATGCAAACTTGTACAACCACTCTGGAAATCTATATAGCACTATTTTTAAACAATTTATTATTTTTGAGAGTTTTAAACATATATTTTGATAATTTTCATATCCCTCCTCCAATTTCTCCTATATCCACCCTCACCTCCATAGTCACTCAAGTTAATTTGTTTTGTTTTTTCCTTTTTTTGTCACTCATTGAGTTAATTTTGTGTTGACTAGATACTCTTTGGGGTGGTGCCTGGCCTGTTGTGTGGTCAACCTACCAGGGATGACATCATTAAAGAAAGTCGGCTCTCCCTCTCCCACCAGCTATCAAGTGCCAATAGTTCCTTAGATGGTGGTAGGATTTTGTACCCAGCATTTTATCTGACTTGAGCTTACACAAGTCTTCTGCATTCTGTCACAATCACTGTGAGTTCATGTCTGCAAATGACTTGTGTCAGGAAAATACTGTTTCTTTGATATCATTCGCCACCTCTGGCTCTTACAATCTTTCTGATTGCACTTCAAGGAAGGTCCTAGAGCCTTATGGGAAGGAATATGATGTGTAAAACTCAATTAGTACTGAGCACTTCACAGTCCTGTCTTCTCTGCATGTTGACCAGCTGTGGGCTCCTGTATTAAATGCAATATACTAAACAAAGAAGCTTCTCTGATAAAAGTTGGTAGATGCACATTTTATAGGCATAGCAATAAGTCATTATGAGTTATTTTCATACTATGTCCATTTAGTGGAATAATAGTATTAGACTGTTTCCTGGTGTCTATGACTTGTCTAGCTGTAGACTCTTGACCCTATTACAGCACCATGTATAGGTTCCATCTCACAGAGTGGTCTTATATCCAATCAAAAAGTGGTTGGTAACTATCATAGCATCCCTGACACTACTGCAAGAGGAAAGTTGTAATTATAGCTTGCAAGCTTCACAGCTAGGTATGATGGACAATTACTTTTCTCTTCTAGTAGTGTGTATATTACCTCCCAGCACTATGGAGGATAGCCAATAGGAATGAAGCTTGCAGATGTGTGACAGCCTGATTCTCCATGTCTATGAATCCAGTATGTGATTTCCTCAGAAATAAGGTCTTAATGTTAAGCAAGACAGTTAAGTTTACTGGCAATATCTCATAATGCTTGGGACTCTATGGGATCTCACTGGCCAAAAACTCACAAAAAGATAACCCATCCCTGATACTGAGGTTTTGTTTTGTTTTGTTTTTAAGTGATGAATACTGATGTTTACTGAGGTGAAGTGATATGGTGCCTTTGATTTCCTTTAGCAATTTATTACAGCAATGTAAAAAATTAGCAATGATTGATTATGAGACTTGTAACAGTGATTGTATTCGTAACTTTTTGTTGCTGTGATAAACACCATGACCAAAAGTGATTTGAGAAAGAAAGAGTTTATTATGCCTCACAGGTTACAGTCTACCATCAAGAGAAGCCAAGCAGGAACTCCAGGTGGAAGCTTGGAGAAGAAATCACAATGGAACACTGCTTACTGGCTTATTCTCTCTAGCTTGCTCAGCTGCCTTTCTTATATAGACCAGGTCTACCTAACCAGGGATGGTAACACCCATAGGTATCATAGGTGGACTGTCCTTTATCCATTAGTGATTGAAAAATCCCCCCACAGAAATGCCCAAAGGCCTATCTGATGGAGAAAATTCCTCTGTTAAAAATTTCTTTTCCAGGGTGTGTCTAGCTTTGTGTCAAACTGACAACTATAATGGTGACCTAGTAACACATACATAGTAACAAATGAACACTTTAGAATCCACCAGTTAATGAAAAGAACATTAAAACTGCTGGGAAAATATATAAATACCATTGATTGTACCAATGCTGATTACATTGTAAGAGAACATTCTATCCATTTAAAACTCTAACACATGAATCAATATGGATAGCACAAGGCTCACTCCTGTGCTTCCAATCAGTTACACACTGCTGAGATCCTGAACCATTATTACTTATGCATGTTTCCTGATGCCCATGTCAAGCAATGATCCAACTTTTTATTTGTACACTTCTAGAAACAAGGAACACACTGCCACATGCAGCAATTCACATCACTCTTGAAAAGCTCAGTTAGCTTTTGATGATGCACAGACATTTCATGAAGGTTTTAGGTTTTAAATGGATAACTGTTTCTCTAGAGACAATATTTAGTACTGCATTTCATATATGGGCTTTGACCCCTATTCCATCTCTTTTCTTCCCCCTCTGCTAGTCTCTTTACCCTGTCTCCTTTCTGCTTTTATAGTTCATACGTGTATATAAAACCTAGTATCCACAAATGATATATAACATATGATCCTGGTTTTTTTTTTTTAGTCCAGCCTATTTAGCTTAAATGATTATCTCCACTTGCATCCATTTTCCTGCAAATAACCTAATTTCATTATATATGGCTGAAAAAATTCTGTGTAGAGATATCACATTTTCTTTACCCATTATTCTGTTGATGGACAGTTAGGCTGAATCCATAACTTGTTTATGTCAAATAATGCCCCACTAAACATAGGTACGTGTGTATCTCTGCAGCATACTAACATAACTTCTCCATGTATTTACCCAGAGGTAATGTACCTGGGGAATACAGCAGGCCTATCTTTACTCTTTCAAGGAATCTCCATACTGATTTCCACGGGAATTTGCGTTGTCACCATTGGCATAAAAAGATTTTGTCTCTTCCTTAGCCTCACCAGAATTTGTTACTCATTTCCTTTGATAACCAGTGATGAGTGAGAGGGAATCTTGGTGTAGTTTTGATTTGCATGTCTTGTGACTAACATTAAACTTTTTTTGTCATATTTATTGGTTCTTAGTTCTTAGTACTTTGTCTTTTGAGAACTATCTGTTACTTAAGGATTTGGTTGTTTATATTTTTATTTGAATCCTTTCAACTTATTCTACATGCTAATCCTCTGTCAAACGTGTTGCATAATAAAGATTTTTCTCCCAATAGGTAGTTTTCTTTTCACTTGGTCATTTCTTTTGTTGTACAGGTTTTTAATTTCATGCTATCATTTCTGTTAATTTTCAGTATGATTTCCTGAACTACTAATTTTGCTGATCCATGAACATGGGAGTTCTTTTCAATTTCTGTTGTCTTCTTTGATTTCTCCCATTAGTGTTTTAAATTTTTCACTATAGGGATCTTTCACGTTGTTGGTTTAATTTATTGTAAAGTACTTTTGAGGATACTGTAAGTGGGGTTATTTTTCCTATTTCTTTCTTGGCATGGTTATTAGTGATATATAGGAAAGCAACTGGGTTCTGTATGTTGATTGTGTATACTGTAACTTTGCAGAAAACATGGATCTGTTCTAAAAGTTGTCTGATGAAGTTGTTATGGTCTTTTATTTATAAGCTCAAATAATCTAAAAATGGGGATCATCTGACTTTTTCCTTTCCTGCTTGCATTAGTTTTATGTCTTTCTCTTGTATTACTCTCTAGCTAAAACTTTGAAGACTATACTAAATAAGAGAAAGTGGATACTCATGTCTCATTCCTGAGTTAGAAGTGCTTCAAGTATTTATCCCACTTAGTATAACATCAACAATAAGTTTGTCATATACAGCCACTATTATATTGGAGAATTTTCCATTCTTTCTAGTTTCCCCATGGCTTTTTTCATAACCAGAGGTGAGACTTTGTCAAAGCATTTTACCTACTGCTATTAAGATGATCATGTGATTTCTGTCTTTGCATCTATTGATATATTACATTTCTTGAACTATAAATATTGACCTATATGTGCATCTCTAGAATGCAGTTCATTTGGTCATGATGAATGTGTATTTTAATTTAGCTTGAAGATATGTTATTAATAATTTTGTACCTATGTTCATCAAAGAAATTAACCTATAACTTTTTTTTTAGTTGTTGTTGTTGGGTCCTTATCCAGTTTGGGTATCATGGTAGTATTAGTTTCATGAATGGAGCTTGCTAGTATTCTTTTCATTTCTCTTGAATCAAATAATCTTTTGAGCATTGGTGATTTCTGGACATTCTATCACAGATGTGTCCAGAGATTTGTGTCCTAGGTGATTCTAGATTTTTCCAAGTTGAAAGTAAATACAAACCATTACAATAAATTTGAAATTGTGTCTTAATGATTTCATTGACAGATTTCATTGACAGATTTCATTGATGTCAGCCTTGTCATCTCTCATTTTATTAATTGTTTCTTCCTTCTCTTTCTTTGCTTAGCTTGGATATGGTTTGTCAATTATATTTATCCTTTCAAAGAAACAACCTAGAAGAACAGTTCCCAGCAAGCCAGCCAGCATATGAGAGACCTGCCTACAGATTGTACCACCACCATCGCCACCCACTGGATCCCCCAAGACTCACTCTGCCACCCAATCCCACCCACCTTATCATCTTCTTTGTGGCCAGCCCTCCCCTCCCCAATTCAATCAGATTAAATAAGACAGGCACAACCCACACCAGTCAGAAGAACAGGAAGATATGCTGGATCTAGGTACCCAAACCCCCACAAACCTCAGCTGAGAAAACCCTACTGGACCTGAAGATCTGCTGATCACCAGAACCCTAGGTCATTCAGGCCAGCAAACAAAAAGTGGAAACAGACAGTAAAGGAACAAAACATTATTAAAGCTTGAATCACACATCAAACCCCACACATTAATAGTGGGAGATTTCAACAGCCCACTCTCACCAGTGGACAAGTGTGCCAGACAGAAATTTAACGGAGAAATAAATGAACTAACAGATGTTATGGCTCAAATGGACTTAACAGATATCTACAGAACATTTCTTCTCAGCACCTCATAGAACCTTCTCTAAAATTGACCACATACTCAGTCACAAAGCAAATCTCAACAAATACAAAAAAAAAAATTGGAATAGTCCCCTGTATCTTATTGGATCACCATGGGTTAAAGTTAGAGTTCAACAACAACACAAACTACAGAAAGCCTACAAACCCATGGAAACTAAACAACTCTCAACTGAATTACCACTGAGTCAAGGAAGAAATAAAGAAAGAAATTAAAGACTTCCTATATTTCAATGAAAATGAAAGCACAACATACCCAAACTTATGGAACACTGTGAAAGCAGTGTTAAGAGGAAAGTTCATAGTAGAAATTGCCTACATAAAGAACTTGGAGAAATTTCACAGTTGTGACTTAGCAGCATACCTGAAAGCAAACTCACCAAAGAGGAGTAGACACCAGGAAATAACCAAAGGCTGAAATCAACACAAAAGAAATAAAGAGACAATATAAAGAATCAATGAAACAAAGAGTTGGTGCTTTGAGAAAATCAACAATAGACAAACCCTTATCCAATATAACTAAAAGGCAGAGAGAGAGCATCCAAATTACCAAAATCAGAAAGGAAAAGGAGACATAACAACAGACACCGAGGAAATCCAGAGAATCCTCAAGTCATACTTCAAAAACCCATACTCCACAAAATTAGAAAACCTAAAAGAAATGGACAATTTTCTTGATAGATACCACATACCAAAATTATATCAAGACCAGATAAACAATTTAAATAGATTTATAGCCCCTAAGGAAATAGAAGTAGTCATTAAAAGTCCCCCCCCCCCAAAAAAAAGTAAAAAATAAGCCTAGGGCCAGATGGATTCAGTGCAGAATTATACCAGAATTTCAAAGAAGAGCTAATACCAATACTCCTCAAATTGTTCCACACAATAGAAACAGAAGGAACACTGCCAAATTCTTTTTATGATGCTGGTACCCAAACCACACAAAGATGCAACAAAGAAAGAGAATTACAGACCAATCTCTCTCCTGAACATTGATGCAAAAATACTCAACAAAATACTGGCAAACCTAATCCAAGAACATACCAAAAAAAAAAAAATTATCCACCATGACCAAGTAGACTTCATCCCAGAGATACAGAAATGGTATGAAAATCTGTCAATGTAATCCACCATATAAACAAATCTGTCAATGTAATTCACCATTTAAACAAACTGAAAGGAAAAAAAAAACATGATCATCTCATTAGATGCTTAAAATGCCTTTGACAAAATTCAACACCCCTTCATGATAAAGGTTTTGGAGAGATCAGGGATACAAGAAACAAACCTAAATAAAATAAAAGCAATATACAGGGAGTGGGGGGGTGGATGATGGGAACATGAGGGATCTGGTTTGGCAGGTTGGGGGCTGGATAGAGGGGAAGAGTAATGAAAGAGATTTCTTGATGGGAGGGGCACTTTGGGGTGATAGGGAGAAATCTGGTGCCAGAGAAACTCCAGGAATCCACAAGGATGACCCCAGCTAAGACTTCTAGCAATAATGGAGAGAGTGCCTGAACTGGCCATCTCCACTAATCAGATTGGTGACTACCCTAATTGTTATCAAAGAATTTTTATCCATAACTGATGAAAGCAGATGCAGAGGTCCAGAGCCAAGCACTGGGCCCAGCTTAGGGAGTCCAGGTGATAAGAGGGAGGAAGGATTGTACAAGCCAGGTGGGTCAAGATCATGACTGGGAAACCCACCGAGACAGCTGACCTGGACTAATGGGAGCTCACAGACTCTGAGCCACAGCTAGGGAGCCTGCATGGAACTGACTTAGGCCCTCTGCATCTGTGTGACAGTTGTATAGCTTGGTTTGTTTGTGGGGCTCCTAGCAGTGGGATCAGGACCTGTCCCTGGCACTTGAGTGGGTTTTGCGAACCCATTTCCCTTGCTGGGTTGGCTATCCCAGCCTTGATGCAGGGGGAGGAGCTTGGTACTGCATCAAATTAATGTGCCATACTTTGTTGACACCCATGGACCCATGGGAGGCCTGCCCCTTTCTGACTGGAGACTGTGGAGGAGCGGGTTGGGGGGTGGTAGAGGGGAGGTATGGGGGAATGGGAGGAGAGAAGGGAGGATAAACTATGATTGGAATGTAAAATAAATGAAAAATTTAATTAATAAAAAAGAAGCAACCCCTTATTTCATTAATTCTTTCAAATAATTTTTCAGTTTTATCTCATTAACTTTTTTCTCTGATTTTCATCATAATTTTCCATCTACTGGTTTGGTGTTTGACTCTGTCTTCCTTTTCTGAGACTTTGGATTATATCACTTAGATTTTTATTGGATATTTCTTTGGGTTTTTAATGTAGATATTGATAGCTATAAACTTCTTTACTAGTCCTTTTTATTGATTCTTACAGGTTTTTGTATGTTACATTTTCATTTTTATTGATTCTAGGATTTCTTTAAAATTTTCTCAGTTTCTTTAATAAATCATTTAGCCTTCATTAGTATGCTGCTCAGTCTCCATGATCTTGTAGTTTCTGTTGCTATCCATTTCTAGCCTTTATCTACTGTGGTCAGATAGCAAACAAGAAATTGTCTCACCTAAGGCACCTTTAGTTTTAACCACTAAGAAGCCAGAAGCAAGTGATATCCATAATTTCAAGGCCAATTTGGTCTACACAGTAAATTCCAGGCCAGCCAGGGCCACATAGTAAGACTTGCTTTAGAGGAAGAGGTGACTCTAGTTTTAGATAATAATGTATATTCTGCAGTGTTTGAGTTGAATAGTCTATAGATATTTGTTAAATCCATTTGACTAATCATATTATTTATCTCTGATACTGCTTGATTTGTATCAAGAGGATGAGGCCACAGGTAAAAATGATATATCAGTATCTCCTACTCCTATTTGGAATACTTTGTGCCTTTATAACCAGCAATATGTTGTATATTCTGAAATTGAGTGTGCTGAGATTTAGGACATATATGATTGTAAAAAAATTAATTAAAATAACCATTTGAAAAATTATTCCATTAATATGTGACTTTTTAAAATCTCTTCTGACTAGGTTTGAAGTCTTTGTTGTCAGCTATTAGAATAATAGCACCTGCTTGCTCTCTAGCTCTCCATTTAGAACGCCTTTTCCAGCCTTCCATCCAAGGGCTAAAGGCAACAAATACCTGGACTGTGTTTTTCATCCAATCTGCTAGTCTGTGTCTTTTCGCTGGAGAGATGAGACCGTTAACATGCAGAGTTATTACTGAAAGGCACATACTTATTAGTCCCTGTCCTTTTGTTGTTTGGTACAATCCTAATCCTTATTTTCATAATTACCAGTCTAGCAGCATATTTTCTGCACTGTGATTTTATGATTGTCCTTATCTCTCTCTTCAGTGTGGAGGACTTCTTTCAGCATGTTCTGTAGCACTGGCTTTTTAGTCATGATTCCTTTAACTTAATGTTTATCAAGCAAACTTTTTCTTTCTCCTTCAGTGATGAAGGATAGCTTTGCTGGATCTGTGATCTGCATTAGCAATTATTGTCCTTCATAGCATGAATGACATCATTCCTTGCCTCCTAGCTTCGGGGTTTTCTGTATACTTAGTGTTTAAAGGGTAATATGACATGAGGAACTTTTTTTAAAGCTCTATTTGACATTTAAAATACCTTTTGCAGCTAGTCTGGATGGCTATTCTTTTTCCTAGATTTGAGAAATTTTCTGCTGTGAATTTATTTATTTATTTATTTGTTTATTTATTTATTTATTTTTGGTTTTTCGAGACAGGGTTTTTCTGTGTAGTTTTTATGCCTGCCCTGGATCTCACTCTGTAGACCAGGCTAAACTCAAACTCACAGAGATCCGCCTGTCTCTGCCTCCCAAATGCTAGGATTTAAGGCGTGCGCCACCACTGCCCAGCTCTGCTGTGATTTTTATTGAATATATTTCGTATGCCTTTAACATAAACTTCTTCACCATTTTCTATATCCATGATTTGCATATTTGGTCTTTTGGTTGTGTCCCCTACATTTCGTATGCTTATATTGTCTTATTAATTTACTTTGTCATTGTCCAAGTATACTAATACATCTACTTTGTCTTCTCAAGCCCTGATGTTTTATACTCTACTCAATTTATTCTAGTGGTGAGGTTTTCACTATTTTTTATTTGACTTATTAAGCTTTTCATTTCCAAAATTTCAATGTGATACTTTGTAGTATCCCTTACTATTAAATTTCTTTTTCAAATACTTTTTTCACTTCCTCATTTCATTCCGCTTTATTATTATTATAGGATTCACTCCAGGGCTTATTTTTTGTCCTCTTTGATTTTGCCGAACACATTTGTAATGATTATTTTGACGTTATCTTTTAGGATTTAATATATTCCATTGCCTCTGGAGTCAACTATTATGGAAATGGTAAATTTGAGAATTATGTGGCCCGCCGTTTTTCATGTTTCGTTTTTCTCTGTGTTGGGACTTACACATCTGAGACGACAGAGCTGGCTGGGTTTTTCTTTAACCATGTGAATTCTTTTCTGTGGATACATTTTCAGTATTCTAGTAGTACAGGATTATAGTGTCTCTCTTCCTACGAAGCTAAATTTTCAGTACACATGCCCAGGTGTCAGGCCCAATCTCTAACTCTGTGCTAAGACTACAGGATTATAGTGTCTCTCTTCCTACGAAGCTAAATTTTCAGTACACATGCCCAGGTGTCAGGCCCAATCTCTAACTCTGTGCTAAGACTAGAGTACTAAGTGCAGAAGAAATCACAGACAACGCAGTCACAATCAATTAAAAGCAATCTTTCCATCAACTCTTATAACTTCGGGGAGTGAAGGGGAAGTTTAGATGAATGTAGTGTAATATGTAGTTGGTTGTTTTTGTACCTTTAGCTCTTTACTCTTTGGGGGGCCTGCCACTCAGCTTCCAAATAAATACATGGAGGCTTATTCTTAATGATAAATGTCCAGCCTTAGCTTGGTTTGTTTCTTGCCAGCTTTTCTTAACTTTATCCAATCTACCTTTTGCTTCTGGGCTTTTCCTTTTTTCACTTTTGTACATCTTACTTTCACTCTTACTCCATGGCTGGTGTGTGGCTGTGTGGCTGTGTGACTGTGTGGCTGGGTGGCTGGCCCCTGAAGTCTTCCTTCTTCCACTCCATTCCTCTTTCTGTCTCTTCCTTCTTTTCCTCCCAGATTCCCCTTCTATTTATCCTCTCTGCCTGTCAGCCCTGCCTATCCTTTCTCCTACCTCACTATTGGCTATTCAGCTCTTTATTAGACCATCAAGTGTTTTAGACAGGCAAAGAACCACAGCTTCATGGAGTTAAACAAATGAACAAATCTTTGCATCATTAAAACACATGTTCCACAGCATAAACAAATATAACATATTTTAAAATAATATTCTACAACAGTTATATGTTAGTTACTATGGGTAGGTCTGCTAAAGGCTAAGATAAGTAACACCAGCCATTAATATTAGAACAGCAGAGGAAAGGTGAAGGGGGAAATTAAGTACAGAAGGAGCACAATAAGACTAAAGAAAGTGATAAGGGAGCCATGCCTCAAAATAGAATGAAAAGAGGACAGAGTTAAGAAATATAATCAGTAACAGCAAGCAATTTTAGCACTGAGAAGGCTGAGACAGCATGTAGTCTGCTTTCTATTGCTTGGATAAAATGCCAAAAGCAACTTGAAGAGGAAGGAGTGTAGCTGGAGAGTTTTCTCTCCTGGTCCCACCAAGCCCCAGGAGTCCGACAGCCCACTTACAAAATAAACACACAGATGCTTATATTATTTAAACTTCTTGGCCATTATCTCAGGCCTATCACTGTCTAGCTCTTACTCTTATATTCAGCCCATTTCTATTAATCTATACTTTGCCATGTGGCTCGTGGCTTACTGGTACCTTACATCTTCGTTGTCCTGGTGGCGGCTGCAGTCCTCCCCCTCTGCCTTCCTCTTTCTTCCATTCTCCTCTCTGTTAGTCCCACCTAGACTTCCTGTCTGGCTACTGGCCAATCAGTGTTTTATTTACTAGCCAATCAGAGCAACACATTTGCCATACAGAACACCCCACAGCAAAGGAGTTTATTTTATCTTATACTTCCAAGTAATGGTCCATCACTGGGAGAAGCTGGGACAGGAACTCAAAGCAGAAACCTGGAAGCAAAATCTGAAGCCAAGACCAAGAAGTAACACTGCCAACTAGTTTCCTCTCCTTGTGGTTTTGTGAAGTTTAATGTTTGTTGTTGTTTGTTTGTTTGTTTGTTTGTTTCTTGTGCAACCCTTGACCAACTGCTGACAATGGGCTGGGCCCAGGCCCTCCTACATCAATTCATAACCATGAAAATGCCCCACAGGTCCTAGAGCTCAATCTGATAGAGGCATTTTCTCAGTTGAAATTCTCTCTTCCCAATTGACTCTGGCTTGTGTATAAGTTGACACACACAAAAAATCCACCAACACAGTTCACCCCTTGTCAATTTGACACCAAAAAGTATCATTATTAAATTATAATTGTTTCATTCCTATTTGTCCCAAGATCATGTTACTATCACAATATAAAACATAGTGTAACTTTGAAAGTCCCATAGCCTTTTTAAAAAAATTCAAAAACTTTAAAAATTCAGTCTCTTTAAAATATCTCAAGTCTCTCATTTTTTACCAAGAGTTAATAACCAGGGCACAGTAAAAATTGAAACCAAACAAAACCCACATCCAGTGGTATGAAAAAAAAAGATATTTAGTTCAATATACAGTATCAGGGAGTCATGACTTTCTGGGGTCCAAAAGACTTGGTCAGATCCATTTCTCTGGCTCTCTTATCTGCCACACATACAGCTTGTTCAGTAGGGTAGGGCCAACTTCCTCTACAGTTGTTCTTGTCCTTAGTGGTCATCCCACAGTCCTAGCATTTCCAATATGCTGGTGTTCCCACTGTGACTGGGCTGCACTTTTGCAGATGAAGTATATTCTTCCCATACGATCCTGACTTGTGTCAAGTTGACAGGGACAAATAATCTAACTGGGTGATTCAAATGAGAATGGCTTTGGTAGGCTCATATGTTTGAAAACTTAGTTCTCAGTTGGCAGCAATGTTTATGGATTAGAAAATATGGTCTCGCTGCAGGAGGTGTGTCATTGGGGCAGGCTTGAAGATTCAAGAGTCCCAGTGTACTCACTGCCTCCTGCTTGATATCAGATATGAACTCTCAACTGCTGCTCTGGTGCCTGCCTGCTGCCTGCTGCCTACCTGATATCTGCCTGCCTGCCTGCCTGCCTGCTGTCGTGTTTCCCACCAGGACATGGATAAACTTCTATCCTTCTGGAATTGTAAGCCCCAAATAAACCTTTCCTTCTATAATTTGCCTTGTTCATGGTGTTTTATTACATGAATTGAAAAGTAACGAATACACTAGCCCCTCCCCCACTGCCACCACCACCAACTTCAGGACACTCTGTGTTCTTCAGAAAATTATATTTTACAAATCACAACAAACAAACAAAACAAAATAAAAATGTTGGAAGACACAGGGCAACAAAAATCTGATCTACTAAAGTGAAAATAGATATTCAATAAAGGCAGTAAAAAGTTTTAAAAGGAGAGAGAGAGAGTCCACAGCAGGAATCTAGAGTCTGTATGCAATATGTCTCATAAGCACAGATTCCAGTTCTGTCTCTGAGTTGGTCCCTCATCATGTGGTTGCCATGCCATCTATTTGGCTAATTCCAGGATACAACTCAGGCCAGATTCTCAACTCATAAGACCATGAGAATTCCGATGTGAAGTTTTCTATTTCTCCCTAGAGGCATTCTGTAGCCCAACTATCAGAATATACCCCTATGACACTTGCTTGTGATTTCCAAAGTGCACTGTAGAGAAAAGAACACTTTCCTTCAGAGCAAAGTTTCCAGTAATTTCCTGGAAATTTGAATAAGACATGACCGAGCTCAACTCCTTTGAGCACACTGGTAAAATCCCACTACAGTTTGATATTATTCATAATCCAACAACTTATGATGAGATAGTTCAGTCTTCAACAATGACAATATCCTTTCCTGTATACTTTGCATGATGGTAGAAGCTCCACTAGCTTCCACATTAGTTATGAAAAATAGAAGAGAACAGAAGGAAGAAAGAAAGTGGTTGTCAACTTGACTATCTCTGGAATGAACTATAATCCAGAAATGGAAGGCACACTTGTGATCTGGATCTTAAGGCAGGAGAACAACATGCCTTTGATCTAGATATTGAGGCTAGAAGGCACACCTTTAACCTGGGCCACACCTTCTGCTGGAAGCCTATATAAGGACATGGAAGAAGGAACGGTTGATTCATTTGTCTCCTGCTTACTTTCACCTTGTCAGCACATCCATTCCTTTACTGACATTGGAGCATGCTTCTTCAGGATTCCAGCATATACAGAAGACCAGGTGAAACATGCAGCCTCATGTGACTGAGCAGCTACTAGAGTCTTGTGACTTTCCATTTCTATTAATAACTAGTCATTGTTGGACTGCAGCCTGTAAGTCTTTCCAATAAATGTGAATATGGGAATTTTTTTATATATGTGGGAATATATATATAATATGCATATAATAGTTATATATGTAATATATTTCTAATATTATTATATAATAAATAAAAGGTATATGAATAATATAATATATAAATATGAATTTATATATATATATATATATATATATATATATATGAGAGAGATTCATTCCACAAGCTCTGTGACTCTATAAAACTGACTAATACAGAAAGGAAGGAAAGAAGGAAGAAAGGGAGAGATGGGAAAGAAAGAGAAGGGGAGAAAAGTCCTTAAGAAATTTTGCTTCAAAGATCAATTGCTTCCAGAATCTAATGCAGAATAAGTGTTGGTTACAGTCTGTTTCTTGTGACATGACCTTTTCTCCTCAAAAGATGGGAATAACAGGTGCTCTTTGACCTGCAAACTTGCTTTCTGCTCTCCCATTCCTCAAAAACCAGGGACAACCACACTACAGTATCCTTTACTATCTCAAAGGCTTTTACTCTACAGCGACTTCATTTTATCTTCCCCAAAGTATTCCAGTCATTTATCTCTGTGTTTGGAGACTGGTCTCTTTGATCTCCATACACCTGACCCAGGATAAATCCACAGCTCTTCAGAGAGAGGGCAGACGTAAAGCATAGTGAATGATGTTTACTTTTCCTTTGTACTCACTGAGGGTATCATAGTGTCACCAGGAGCAGTATTTTCTAGCTCAGTATAGAATAAAATCAGAGAGCTAGAGAGATGACATTCTTTGTTTATCTTTGTCATAATTTTGTTTCATAATTCACCGGGAGTTTTAGCTGCCCAGATATTATTCTATACCTGTATTGTTATCCCAGTTTTTCTTAGCCTTCATTGTGTATACTTTTCCTGGGAAGACATACACAAATGTCCACTCAACCTAGACATGACACCAACAATAGACCTAAAGAATAATTCTACCTGAGTCTAGCTTGCTGAACCAGTGACTGGATAGGGTTTACCCACACCATGGTGGTGACAGTGTAATTAAATCACCCAGTCTGACCTCAAAATCTTGGCTATTATAATCAGCTACCAGAGATAGCTTTAATCAATTATGATAAAAGCAACAATAAAATACAGAGCACACACACACCAAATGCCTTTCCCCATTCATTCCTCTCACAGATAATTTTAGTCTGGCAGCTTCCTGAGGAGTTTCTGGTTCACCAAATGGTGGTTTCAGCCTTTTATGAATAGGATATAAGTTTACATGACCAAGGTAGGGCATGGTCTGTAGTAATTTTTGATCTTACTAATACTTGCAATGCAGGAATTGTCCTTATCAATACTCAGGGGCCATTAAGAGCACAGGCTTCTCTTCCAGAGGACCAGGATTTAATTCTCACAAACCACATGGAAGTTCACTACTCTCTATCTCCAGTTCCAGAAGATTCAAGAGCCTTTGCTGGACTCCATAGGCACTGAACACACGTGGTGCTCAGACATACATTCAAGGAAAGCACAAATACACGTAAAGTAATAAACTTTTTTAATTAACTTTGTAAAAAGTTGGTAAAGAATTAAAGCACAATTTCCTCTAATACATCCCATAATCTGTTTGTCTATTTTTAATTTCATGTCTTATATTTAAGAGCTTTATGCTATTTAAGAATTACACTTTTTAAAGCTTACTTAAATGCTTTACTTTAGAAAATACACAGATTTTCCACAATTGAAAAATTAATCTTTTTCAAATATCCCTGAAAGCATATTTTATTCTAATTTAAAAGCTAATAAGGTATTAAATGATATCCTATAATCTTATAATCGTGACTCAGCTGTTTCTAAAATTCCAAGCCTTATCAAGAGGAAAATGACTACACATGGAAGTGTTTTGATTATGTTGTATGTTGTATATATTGTTTTAGCTGAAAGATGAACACTTACCATGGACATATATGTGCATTACTATCCATGAGTCTAAATCACTAAAAGTCTCTGTACAGTAACACAAGCATCTACAAGGTACATGGCTCAAACCTCTGAATTTGCACATTTGATCACTCAAATCTTGTAGAAAACAAGAGAACTTTTGATTTTACAAGTAGTATTATAACTATATTAACTTAAAAAAATTGAAGTCAATTTCAGCAACATAGCACCCGAGGAACCCATGAGGAGGTAGGAAAATTTTCCCCAACGCTTGTGGATTTCCTATGAGCAAGCAGACACGAGGCTGCAGACATGGGAGGTTTGTTTTGTAGCTGATCATTCACATTATTCCAGAAAGAATTTAGGATAGGTTTGGAAGCAGGTGACCTTATCCTGGTTCATCTCAGTTCAACAAGGTTATCTAGAAGGACTTATTACCAGCAACCTCCAACCCTGACCATGAGCTTGATAAGTTAATTGTCTTCCCCTTCATACAGAGTAACATAATGTAGACCAAGACGAAATAAAGTCCAGTGATTGGAAGGATGGGGTCATTTCCACTGCCATTGTGTCATATGGAGATATGCCTTACATATAAATAGAAACATGCACTCTGTATCACATGCCTATACAAAATAAGTTAGTAATAAAACATTTCAAATGCAAATTAAAGATATCTTTTCTCTTTGAAAATACTAACCACAGTGATACAGTTTGGGCAAAAAAAAAAAAATGTAACAAAAAAGTGGAAGTTTAGAAAACATGATGTACCATGGAATATAATCCTACAATCCCCAGTACTGAGAACATTTTATTTTAAGAAACAACTGTGTCTAATTCCATCCTAACCCATATAGAAATGCAGATGTTATAAAAAGTGGTATAGTGACAATGCCAACTTTTCACCAAAATTAAAAGATACATGAGGCCAGCCTGGTCTACAGAGCAAATTCCAGGACAGCCAGGGCAACACAGAGAAACCCTGTCTCAAACAAAAAAGTAAATAAATAAACTTTGTTTTTGTTTTTGTTTTTTGCCAGGCAGTCGTGGCACATGGCTTTAATCCCAGTACTCAGGAGGCAGGTGGATCTCTGTGAGTTCGAGGTCAGCCTGATCTACAGAGTGAGTTCCAGGACAGCCAGGGCTGTTACACAGAGAAAAACTGTCTCAAAAAAAGGGAAAAAAAGAAAAAGAAACAGTAATGATTTAAATATAAGAATATTTAAAAGCCTGAAGTTCAGCCTTAATGCTCAACTTCTTCAAAACTTTTGTTTCCACACTTCAAACCATGACCAACTATCAATGATTCACCTGGACCCCAAACAAAGGAGAGTCTGACCATCTTTTCCTAACACAACAAAGTGTCAGTTGTACAGGCCACTGTACAAAATTCCTAAAACAGATTTTTCATTGAAATTCATGTACAGCTAATAATTGGGGCTTATGAGATAATGTGAGACTGACTCACAATTTGATATCCACATTAAATAAGTCACAATTGTAAAACTGAAACTTTTTGTGTCAATCTTGACATATGACAAATAGATATTTTTATAAAATTCCACATTCTGTTCCTAACTGAAAAATAAAAACTACTAGGTTAATCACTTCCATGAAATAGAATGATATTCCAAAGTATTCCACAGATTTTTTTCCATAAACCAATCAAATCCCCATGCTTGATGCAAAATTTGAAATGTATTTTTATTAAAATCAAGATCATAGCCAAAACTTGTATGCATGGAGAAAGGAAAAAAAAACATTTTCCAAGAAGTTGATGGTATAATCTTTAACCAAAACTTTCATGCAAATATTACCAGAAAACAAACAAACACAAACAATAGCAACCCTGAGGCTAAGATTTGACATTGAAGGCAGACATGAATTATTTTTTTTTTGAATTTATTTTATTTTATTTTACAATATAATTCAACTTTACATATCAGCCATAAATTCCCCCTTTCTCCCTCCTCCCGTCCCGCCCCCCTCCCCCCGTCCCGCCCCCCTCCCCCCCGGCCCACCCCCCATTTCCATCTCCTCAAGGGCATAGACTCCCCCGGGGATTGAGATCGACCTGATGGAGTCAGCCCAGGCAGGTCTAGTTCCCTCCTCCCAGGCTGAGCCTAGGGTCTCTACTAAGACCCAGGTTTCAAACAGTCAATTCACAGACATGAATTATGTACCATGAAATGCTGTGGATATTGCTCTGTATAAATAAAATGCTGATTGGCCAGTAGCCAGGCAGGAAATATAGGTGGGACAAGGAGAGAAGAGAATTCTGGGAACAGCAAGGCTGAGTCAGGAAGACGCTGCCAGCCACCGCGAGTACCAACATGTAAGATACTGGTAAGCCACGAGCCATGTAGCAAGGCATAGATATATAGAAATGGGTTAATTTAAGATATAAGAACTAGATATCAAGAAGCCTGCATCGGCCATACAATTTGTAAGCAATATAAGTCTCTGTGTGTTTACCTGGTTGGGTCTAAGCCCTGTAGGACTGGCAGGTGAGAGATTTGTCCTGACCGTGGGCCAGACAGGACTGGAGAAAACTCCAGCTACAATGAAACTGTATTTTTCCTACAGGTGGGGCAGATGGTCATCCAGAAGTGTTTAAATGGAAGGATTTTAGGCAAGTGTGTTATCAACAATCTTTCAAATGGACCCAACGAGCAGTCAAGTTACTGGACTCTCTTCCTGAACCATCAGCCTTCATCACCAATTTAAGATCATTCCTGATTCCAGCAACAAGTGTTAAAGGGCCTGCTCCCACCATAAGGCAACTATGTCCCATGGATGATCACAGGCCCATGTGGTATCAGTTAAGTATTCTAAACGTGATACTAAGATACCTGGCTAAGCATACATCTTGTATTTGTCTATGAACTCCATAGCAGTCATGCAAGCGTAGGATATGAACAACTAGGCAATCCAAAGAATTTTAAAATAAAATGTAAGGCAACTGCACAGCATAAACCTTGTTCCCTATGCAAAACTAAAAAAAGAAATGCCATTGTCTTGGTTCCAACCAGGACTCCCACACAGCGAGAACTGTGTGAACTAAGAAATCAACAATCTTCAACAATACCCCTGCTGTATGTTCATAGTACTCAACAGGCTGCTGCTTCTTGCAACACCTATGGAACATAAACCAAAGCTCAAGCTTTTCAGCATGGTAGTCTAGCTTGTGTCAAGAGATCTGATGTATTTACCCATAAGGGAATGAGACTCTAAGAAATTCAGCAAAGTTGGATTTCTGCCACTTGATACTATTTGTCACATGGTATTGTTAAGGTTTACTCGGGCACTTTCTATTTATTATCCCTTAGCTCTCCACCCACACTGAGACAGCCAACTCCAGGAATAGTTTTATCCTGCACAAGAAAAAGGCTCATAGCCTGAAAAGAAGCTTGTTCACGGCCAGACAATCACCAAGTGTCGAAATTTCCAAACAAATTCTGTCTAACATCACTATTTTAATTTTTAAAATTATCTTCCTGAGATGTGGCTTTCAGTCCAACTCCTAAAATACTAGTTAATGCCTATACAGCTTCAATGCCTTTTCAGCAATTACACACAATCCTTGACATGTCTGCATCTCCAGGCATAGTACGGACCACACAGAGCAGTAGGCATCTACTCTCTGTTAGAAAACAGGACCACTCTGTTAGCCTTCTGCTGCTCTTCACCAGCTTACAGTTGAACAACTTCATAAATGGAAGTAAAATGGAGACGATGACAGAGTTGTGAGGCCAGAGGCATGCACATGCCACTGTCATGAATTAGTAAGACGCCTTTGGGAGTGTCCATTTAACCTCAGTCATCCTCCTGGGCCCCAGACATAGAAAACAAGTCTCCACCTTCTGTCCCCTTTCATCAAGAATGTTTTTTCCTTGACTTTGGCGTCAGCTCCCAGATCACTTGCTGTGGTGTTCCGCACCTTTCATATTTTCTTCCTAGTCATAATATTGCTTCAGTCATAACCTTGGCACTTTGAGGAATAATTGTCCCTGACAAGAGGGTGAATCACTGACAGAGAGTTGATAAGCATTACATACAGATGACAGCAGTCGGGACATATCGGATTACTGCTGTGAATATAATAAAAGAGAGACTAAACACTTTGGCAGCTCACAGACAAGCCATTTCATAACTCTCCAGTGAGGCTATTATCTTCCATTTACTGCCACTGATAACCAGGTTGTGACTGTCTCCCTACCATCTAGTTTCAATTCACTTAACACGTTGCTGACCAGACGGGGAGCAGGAGACAGAGATGATAATCAGGGCTCCTTGCCATTTATTTTCAAAGTTTATCTTCTGCCAACCCCTTCTAGCCTGATAAGTCTCTAAGTGAGGGAGCTTTAAACCTTCCTGGGGAAGGCAGAGTGCGGTCACACTCTCTCTAATCTGTGACTCCTGGTTGCTTTTGAAGCTGCTGTAGGCAGGGAAGAAGTGACAACCCACTTTCTCCAATCCTGTGATATACCTGGGCCTCAGAGCCTGGAGCAATAAACAGCTGGGCTATTTTTACACTTAAGGGCCCTGAGAAGATAAGATTATTATTTTTCCTTCACTGGTCTGAGCCACCTGAAGAGACACGTCAAGAGTTGTGTTGTCTGTCAGTATACACACAGCTCTAGCAGCAAGGACATGAAAAGCACCTATAGAATTGGGATGCGGATGGTGTTCGTAAGAACTGTCAGAGAGTTTCTCTATAAATATGCAGGCAATGAAATTTAATATTTCAGAAGGTTAGATAGAAAGCAATAATGGAGACTAAAGGCAATGAAGGGGAAAATCAAGGCCCAATGAGGGCTGTTGTAGTACATAACAGAATTAAATGTTTGATTCTTCACCCTGCTCCCTTTTAAGTATGTAGCCTCTCAACTTGTTGCTCTTTTGAATACACAGTATTTTCTCAGGTCCTCTTTGAATGTATAGATAGGTCAGAGATACAGCACTGTCTTTATGTTAATATAGAATGTTCTCTTTATTAGTAACCCATATTACTAGCTTCTTTGATACATTTGTGGGTATCTTGAGAAAGAAAGTTTCAAGAAGGAGGCAGGACAGCACTACATTAAGGCAAGGGTCTCGGCAATGTTGGAATCCACCTAAATGAGGGAGAAATGATGAGCAAAACAGATATTGTCCATGAAACATATTCACAGTCTTTGAAAGTTTCAGATAGAAATTAAACAACCATTCATGTCTAGAGGTTAGTATAAGGGGCTAAATAGAAATAGAATGCCATTCAAAAACTTCTTATGAACAACTTTTATAGATTGCCAGACACTAAGTTACAGCCAACTGGATTACCATGTACTGTCCAAATGCAAGATACCATTCATAAAAGAGTCCGTGTGGAAGACTGGCCTTCATACTGAGCAGTGACACTCTGACAGCCATGCCCCGAGGCTCAGGACTGATACACAAGCATAATCCCTGTTATTTCAGGCTGTCTTCTCTGAGGCACATTGTGCCCACAGTCAGGAAACAGAGAGCAGTTATTCATGGGGGGTCAGCTCACGTTTATCTTTTCACTCAGTCCAGCATCTCAGCCTATGGAATGCTACCATCCACGTCTAGGGTAGAACTTCTCATCTCAAATAATACAGTCTGGAAACTCCTGTACAAATTTTCCTAGAGGTTTGCTTACATGAGAATTGTAACAGGTTTTCTTTGGGGCCACCAACCAGCTCCCAAATCATAACATGGAGACTTATTATTAATTATGAATTCTCGGCCTTAGTTTAGGCTTGTCTCACTAGCTCTTATATCTGTATTTATCTGTGTTTTGCCTTGAGGCTTTCTACCTTTCTTTCATTCTATATGTCTTACTTTTCCTGCTTTCTTCATGTCTGGCTGACTGGCAGCTGCCTGTCTGGCTGGCCCTCAGCATCTCCCTGTAGCCGGAAGGTTTCTCAGGTGCTGCAAACTTCCGACTACATCTCGCTCTCTTTCTCCCCTGTTCTCCCTTTTCCTTTCTCTCCTTCAAGCCTAGATTCCTACTACTAATTATTCTCTATTCCCACCATCCCTGCCTATCCCTCTACTGCCTAGCTGTTGACCATCCAGCTTTTCCTTAGGCAGGCAAAGCAGCACATCTTTACATTGTTAAACAAATCAAGCATAAACAAATGTAACACAAATTTACATAGTTAAGGTAATATTCCATAACAGGGAATTCTAAATCCCCTCAAGTTGTGAATCCAGCTTTATCTTCACAAGTACCCATGCATCAAGTTACAACATTATGAAAGGTATTTCTCAGTTATTTTAGTTTTCTCCATGGAGTTTTTCATTGAGGGGAGCCTGTGAATAAGCCATATGCCATGAGCTTTCACACTCTGTGTCTCAGCTTCCTCTTTCCAAAGCCTACTGCTAGGCTGGGATCAGCTAAGAGTCATCCCTACAGAGGAGAGGGCATTCTGCTGAAGTGCCTGCAAACTCAGGGGTGAAAAGACAGAGTTGGGACAGGAAAACCAGAAAACTGGAAAAGGATGGTGGAGACCTTGCCTCGTACCCATCATCAGCCATGCCAGCCACCCAGCCTCCCCAAGATATAACTATTATCATACCTGTTTTAAGTATGAAGTCACCAAAATCCTGAGATTGCTCAAGAGTCTCACCCTAAAAGGGGCATACGCTAGTTTGAGCCCACACGTCTGTCCAAAGCTGAGTTCATAGGCCTCTTATCAACGGAGTCTCATTATATGAACTTGAGCCCATCTGTGGCCTCTCTCCTGTCCTTCCATCTTCCAGAGAAAGTTCCAAATATAAAGTAAATGGGAAAGTTCGTCCACACGAGAAGAATATAGGATGAGGAATATACTCATCTCACAAATAAAGATTATTATCATCTCTTTAGGAAACATTTAAACATTCGTGTAAGCAGTTCAAAGAAGCAAGTAGACACATTTGAAAACAGCCTGCAAGTTCTCATCTCAGAGATCCACGAGCTCCATCCAAACTCTCCAGAGAAGAGAGGATGTTATGAGTGTGTGAACTGAGATTCAGGAAAGCTCTCTGTGTGGAAAAATCAGACTCTGGGCACATACCAGTAAGGTTTTTCTCCTGAATGCAGGGCTATGAGTGAGTGTGAGATCTAGTAAGGTCACAGGAGGAACTTACTTGACATGCACTGAATGCTGACCCATCTAAGGAATTGTATTTCCGACGTCGCCCTGAGTCACGGTCACTGCTAGCAATTGGTTTATACCTGAAAATAGAAGGAGGTCTAATAGAAGTGAAAGAGTTGTACATGGATACAAAGTACCATGGGCTGGTTGAATGTGTCCCTGGGGACACTCTGCCAGTCTTCAACCTGCTTCCTATGCATCTAACCCCCTCACACACAATGAACAAGCAAGCCAATATTCAGAGTTGCTGTACATCCTGTGCTAAGACTAGCCTCCCTCTGAAAGCTTATACATGTTCACTCACAGACCACTCAAGGGCAACTGTTGTTCAAGACAGTCTGACAGTGCGTGATTTAAGGACATCACCTGTACAGTGAGATAGCCTTGTACCATGTTCAGCTCTCTACCCCACTGTCCATGGTACCACAGAGTAGTAATTCAAACTTCTCTTTCACTGTTTCCTCTCATGTTCCACAGGGTTAATGATGCAGTTAGTACAAAATTAAAATTAGTGAATTCATGTAGCATCTTTGTAGCTGGTCTGAATGCCCCAGCATGGAATACCCAGGGTTCCCTTTGGATTGTACAGCCAGATGATTACTTAGAATACATTTAAAATCAACAGGAAGGCTATAGTAGCTGAATCTCAACTTTCCCCACACTACTTATAAATTACCTTAAAACCTTGCACAAAACTATTGTCTTATGAAATGTTATTGATTTTCCAGGTTATCTCTACAAATTGGCCTTCCTATGCACTACAGTGAAAGTCACTATCAGCTGAGATACACCTAAACTACAGTGTGTAAAATACACTTAGCATTATTATTTACTCTTTTATCATGATTAACATTCATTTTTGAATGATCAAGAAAACACACAATGTGAGGAACTCACTTTTGAGCCACAAATCTTCCCAGCCAAGATTAAAATAATAAAATAAAATATTTACCTAGTCATAAAAATAACTGGTTCCACCAACTTTGAAAAATAAAATCTCTTTGTTTAGAGATTGGGGATTGGTTTTGGTTAGGATACAGGATCCTAAGAGTGAAGGAGAGTAACTCGGGATTATTTTTAGAAATGCTTTCTTAGACACTCTAGAATAAGTTCCATCAATCAAATACCAGAGAACTGGGGTGGAAATAGTTAATAGAACAACCATTATGCCTATAATTGTGAAAGGTTTCTGCACTCTGAAACCATTTCCTTAATTATTTTAGGTTAACATTGTGCCCATAGTCAGGGTAGCAAAGGGAACATGTGTAATCTGAAACCCCAGATATGGTGCCTGCCCTGAATTGAGATAACATTAAAGATTTTACTGCTGATACATTATAAATTATTTCTATTACTGTGGTCCTGTGGGTATTACACTGTCAGTGCACTTTGCCTATTACCTTACTTAATGTTATTAACACACTTTGGGGTATAAAATTACAGTTTTATCATGGAAACCTTAAACACTTTCATCCAAAGTACTGAATCAAGTTATTATCTTTACTGACCAGGCCTGTTTTATTGTCATTTCATCACTCATAAAATCTGAGATTCAATTTGATTTAACTATTAAGTAAAGCTTGCTTTTCATGCATTTAAACCTAACTGTAATATTAATAAATTCATATATAAGATGACTTCATTTTATTAAAGGTGAGGTAACTTCAAAAGCCTTTTTTAATGTCTTGCTACTGCTAAGAAATTTAACTTGACCTGTTTGCACTTCTTTCTCAGCAATATCGACAAAAATTTAAGATCATCATCTTGGAAGATCGTGGGCACTAACTCTTACCTGCTTCTGGTCTGTATTAAATGCCTGGGGTATATTAATCAGAGCCACGAAATAGCATTGCTTATCATGGTGTCAAAAGGTAATTTTCAATTCCAAACCAAAGGACACATAGAATCCCCCTACCTTAATGAAACAGAGTCTTTGGCTAAGAAATGTGAAGCAGAAAAGCATGGGAACACATCATTTTGATAGCTTTTAAATTAAAATTGGTTGAAGTCAAGCAATCACTTAGAAACTAGAAAACTACAGTTAAGAGCATAAATTGTGCAAAAAGGTTTTCTACAGGGATCTCATCTGGTTCTGACTCTGCGCCTACATATTAGGAAAGAAGTTGAAGCTAGACATCATTTTGGTATTGTTCAAAAATCCTGTTAAATTGAATTCTCAATATGCTATGTGTGGTGGTAAGAAACCACTCAAGAAAACATTATTTTATTAGAGTCAACAGTCTTGCCCTTTCAAAAAAAAAAAAAAA